>VXBQ01016762.1:377965-399865 GCA_013400175.1 Phainopepla nitens | reverse complement strand
TGTCCACCAGGACCCCCAGGTCCTTCTCCACAGAGCTGTTTTCCAGCAGCTCAGCCCCCAGCCTGTACTGTAGCCTGGGATCATTCCTCCCCAGGTGCAGGACTCTGAATTTGCCTTTGTTGAATTTCAGACAGTTCCTCTCTGCTCATCTCTCCACCCTGTCGAGGTCCCTCTGAAGGGCTGCACAGCCCTCTGGGGTATCACCCCCTCCTCCCAGCTTTGTGTCATCAGGGAACTTGTTGAGGAGGCTTCTGTACCTTCATCTGAGTCATTGATGAACACGTTAAACAATACTGGGCTCATTATTGAACCTTGGGGGACACCACATGTGGCAGGTCTTCAAGTGGACCCTGTGCCACTGATTATGACCCTCTGGGATCTGCTGTTCAGCCAGTTCTCAATCCACTTCCTCACAATCCTGGAATTAACTTATAACTCATAGAGAAGTAGGAAAAACGGCAATGTTAACAGTGACGGTGTCTGTGGGAGATGAGTAATAGAATTAGGGATGAGAGAAGGGCTGTGGAGTTACATGGTGCATTCTCTCTGCTTGTTTGGGTGGCTGTCTACAGCCAGCCCTGCTGAAAACAGAGGTGTTTTTCTGCTGAATATGTGTCATATGTGTCTTGCTGGGTTCCTGTTGCATACTTAAATAAGCGCTCACTTTGAGATACAGATGAGGGCTCGTTTCAACGAGTGCGAATTGCGATTCCTAACCCGGCTTGGTGCAACAAGGCTCTTCCTGCTGCTAATTTTGAACGTGGCTTGAGTTGAATACCTTTCCCTTACTGGTACTGCAAGCTATGTTTTATATGCTACCTTGCTAGTAAGAAAATTAGGTGTAGCTCAGCAACAACTCTGCATGCTTTTTGATGTGAACAGTCACCAACCTGCCTGTCTGTAATAGACTTAGGGACCTGGAAAGGCACCTGGTACTTTTTTTAGTAATATTTGGGGCAAAATGCAGGAATCTTTTGAATTAGGGAAGAATATCTCAGGCTCCTATCTCAGGTTTGTGAGGTGGGGTTTTGGTTTCTTTTGTTTGGTTTGGGTTTTCAGGTTTTCTTTACCCTTTGGCTAGATGAACATTGACCATGATAGTTTTCTCATCATGGGCAGGAGATTAGTACAGTATGAAGCTTTTTGAGGCATGTGAAGGGTGACGGGTACCTCACGATTTAAGATTCGATTTTTCTCTTGGAGGAAGAAAGTGCTTGGAGGGAAAAAAAAAAAAAGTTTGAAGAGCCAGCAGAAATATCTTTAGCATGAGTTAGGATAAGCAGAGTGGAGAGAGCAAGGTCCCCAGCAGCGGTGTGAGTCAGAGCTGCTCCCTGCCCCAGCCCCAAGCGCAGCTTCCCAGCAAGTCGAGAGCAGTGCCAGCTCTCAGCTTCCTGCCGGTGAGCTGGCCCAGTGGAGTGGCTGCCTGTGCTGGGAGGCCTCCTGGCTGACACATTCAGGCTGCCTGGGAGGAAATGTGCTGGATGCTTTCCTGGGTATTCTTCTGCTCCATCAAAAGGAAAAGGCTAGTATTTGTAACTGTGTATTTATTTTATTTCAAGCTTTGAACTTAAATCTCTCTCAGTACCCAACTTGCATCCTTCCTGGCTGTTTAGCTTTCAATATTCCTATTATTCTTACTTCTATACTACAGAAAAATGGGAGGATTAAAGACGAAATTGTGGCTTTACTCATTGGCTGTATTGCAGTTTGTAAGATTATCAGGTAGTTAAAATGAGGCAAAAGAATATGTATAATCCCTCTGTATATCACTGAATTAGAATAAAGAGTTTAGAATTCTTACATAACCTCTCCCTGGATTTTGGGGGGTGTTTTTTGTGCCTACGAAGTGGGGATAACCTTTTACTGAACGGTAGGTTGAAATGGAGATAGGAACCTGCGACAGTTAAGAAATAGCTCCTAGTGATGGTTACATAGTAATTTGTACTGTTAAAATTTCCTGGCAACAGTATCCAACACACACAAGTTTTCTGTTAATTTAGCCATTTTTAGCAGCACTGCGCAGGTGCAATTTGTGCTATAATTTGTATGGTTTTAACTCCTCAGAAAGATTCAAGTTGTATTAAAACAAAAACAATAACTGTTTCTTCCCATTTTGGTTGTGTTTGTGTCTGCTGGGTGTCATTTGAATTTTCATATGGGCTCTTGAAACAGGAAGGATTGAAGTTCTTATATTCACTGCTCTGTCAGGTAAAAGGCAATGGATGCCTGCAGGGCACTTTGTGGGGTCTTGGTGGTGTTTTTTACCTTATTCTTTAAAGGTCCTTGGAGGCTTTGATGACTTTTCTGAGCCTGCAGTGTGAACTCTTGTGATTTGCATTTGTTCCCTGCAATTTGCAGCTGCAGGCACTGCACTAGCTTTGTTTAAATATAATGCCAAATGCCTTTAAAATAGGTATTTGAACTGTGGATTAAGGAGACTACCTTGGTAATATTAAAGGCCTTTTTACTGCATACATCAAATGTCTAACATACAATGCAATCTTCCTGAAGCTGTTTCTGTATTCTTAGTAACACAAAAAGAAAAGTAGGGTCTTTAGAAATGCCTTTTGTCATTTTCCTAGTAGCCTCTCCTTCTCGAAGTTTATTTTAAAATGTGACAAATTTGACACATCAGAAATGAGCAGTAAGTGTCAGCGTGCTGTCCTGTTTGCAGTTTAGTTGTACTTTACTTGAAATTTTACTACTAACTTAAGTAATGTTGGTAACGTGCCAGCTACTTATCAATATTGTTACTTGAAGTGTGGACTACTGACCAAAAATTGTATTCATGCTATGCCTGGCAGGTTTTACCAAAATACTGAGAAACAAGGAAATCCAACCCAAAAGGTTTTGTTAAATACAGGTTTCACTATGGTAAAATAGATTTTTAGCTGGGGAAAAGAATTACATGTAGTATTTGATGTTGATTTTAAACATGATTCTGTTTGCATACAATATGAAAGGAAGAAACTGGCCCTTGTGCAAATTAATGGAATCCTGTATTCTGTACAGCCCACATAATTAATTATTATGCAATATTTTGTATATTTAGCTACTGTCTCAAAAGATTTATGAATTTGTTTACCATATTAAATTTAATCTCATCTTCTTGAAAGTGAAAATGGGTTAAGAATTTCCCTATTTAGTTTGCATTCAGAGTCTGATGAATGTTTTCTGCAGTTATTTATATGAACAAGTTCTTGATTTCGGAAATGCTCAGCTGAGAAAGATAAAAATGTCATGATACTCATTTGCATAATCTTTAATGTAGTAACCACCTTGAAAATGCTGTGGGTTTGTAGACTGAAAAATATGTGGATTAGCTGAATAAGTAATCTGATTTATGAACATAAAATCTTGGTGGGATGGCTGTTAGTTTGCGGGCAATCTGGAGACTGAGCATGGTTATATAATGAATTTATTAATAATTCTAGGGAATAAATTCACAGAAATAAAAGTGTCCCATTGAATTCATTACCAGAACAGGGATTGAAGTCACTGAATAAATTGCTCAGAGGGATTAGCTCATGCATCTCTGCTTGTTACAACAAGTCTTCTGGTGCTATAGCGCTCTTAATTCTCTAGTAACTTTGCATTTGCTTGTACATTAAGCCCGCAGTATTTTTATTGCAATTGGGGTACAAATTTGAGTAAGTCAGTAATGCCAACAGTGTCTCTAACTGTTAGTGGGCAATCTGTGGGTGTTGCTTGCTTTTCTTGCTATTAATTCTCAACACTAGGAAAAACTCAAAAGGTGAAGGTGTGGAATTCAACCAAGGTCTGACATCTGCTTGATGACATCTTGACTTTGGTGGTTGTTTGTCAGTCTCACTTGTTTTTTCCCTGCATGCTAGCTAGGACTTCAAGTGCTAGAGGGGCTACTCTGGTGTGTGCTGAACTAGTCAGACTACACCCAGTGTCTGCTCTAAGATGCTACTGTGCAAACCAGATGATTGGATAGACAAAAAAGCCCTAACTAAATGTGCAGATACTCAAGAGGAGCCCAGTTGGAGCATAAGATTAGAACGTAGAGAAAGTGTTTCTGGGCTTCTCTTTTTTTGGTCTTTTAAAAAATATATATATGTAAATAAATCAGTACAGACAAGCATTTAAATTTCTACAGCCAGTGATTTTAAAAGTCTCGCCTGTTGATCCTGGGCAATCCTTATGGTTCATGTGGAGTGACCAAAAGAAGCAAATTGATACTGCTTAGTGTCAGTGCAAAGCTAAAATTCCTAAAAAGAATGTTTCTTCTTTAGTGGAAACTTTTCTGTGTGAAAGAAAAAAAAAATGAGAATGATTGGAACTACATAAATCATGGGCTGGAGTTAAAATAAGTGGGTAACAATTGCAGTAGAAGGCATTGCAGATCCTGGGTGATTTATGAGCCAGCTGTGAATCAGCGGGATTGCAGTGCCCTGGAACACACACGTCACACGAGCAGGAAGCCTGCGAGGCACACGCAGTATTCCCTTCACTTGTCAAAGCTGTGGTTAAGCTCAATTTGAATGCTGTGTCTAGCTTAGGGCATTACACCTCTGGGCTCTCTCCAAATCTGTCCTCTCTTGAGGAGAAGAGGATCCTCTGAGGTCTAGGGAGTGCGGTCTATGAAGAGTGATTGAGAATTTGGGTTATCTATGTGACATAAGGATAAGGGGGACTGGAGGAGATTCCTGCAGGAAAGGAAGAGCTGTTCTCTGTTGCCTGTTGTAGATGAACTCAATTTATGATGTGCTATAGCCCATTCTTTGTATATTAAACAGACTTCACACATTTTTGGGTTTGTGTGTTTGTGGGGGGGTTTTGTGTGTTTTTCTTCTTTTTTTGTTTGTTGTTTGGTTGGGGTTTTTTGGTTTTGTTTGTTTGGCTATTGTTGGGTGTTTGTTTGTTTTTGTTGGGGGTATGTTTGTTTGTTTGTTTTTGTTGTTTTGTTTGTTTTTATAATGTTCCTACTAGAAGAATCTGTTTTGTTACTTTCTGTGATGCACTCAAGTGGGAATATGTAGAGGAATTTTGGTATTTGCAAGGAACAATGCTTGGCTTTTTCTTTCAATTATAAGATGACAACAATTTGAGAGGGCTTCGGTTTTCTTTCTAGGTTTTGGTAGATAAGTCCAAGGATATGAAAGGCCACTGCAAAAGAGGAGGGACTATCACTCTCTGTGTCTGTAACAATGAAGAAATAAAGGGATTAACTTTGCAGCAAGGAAGATTCAGGTTGTATTACAAAGAGCTTTTTTTTCAGAGAAGGCCTGCTTCACACTAGAATAGCTTGCTTTTGAAGGTTTTGAAAAACAAGTTAGACATCTGCCACAAAAGATCATGCACAACTGATTCTACCCAGAGACAGGAGAGTTGATTAGATGACCTCTCAAGAATTTTTGCAGTTCTGTTTTCTGTGGTTCTGTCAGTTCCATGGTTATTCGTTAAAGGCATGTGCTTTCACACAGAGCAGTGAGAATGTGAGGCTGGCTGCACGGGGTCAGACTGTTTAACCCAGTGCACCATCCCAGTGGGAGCTGAAAGCAGATGTGCAGGGAATACTGTACAAACAGGGCAGCTACACAGGATGATCCATTTTCTGTAGATTTCTGTGTATTTAGTAGCTTTAGTTAGATTGCTGTTCCCTGAATTTATCTGGTGCCCCTTGAACAAGTCTGAGCTTTTGGTGTTCTTGGTATTCCACAACCAGAAACTCTTGCAGCTCCATTGCCTGTTTGAAAATCTTTCTCTTGGTTTTCTGACCCCCTTTTAGCTTCATTTGGTGCTTCTTGGCTCTCATTCTTTTAGACAGACATAGACCCATCCTCTCCGTTGCAGCTAAAGACTTCATCAACCTTTACCTTATTAATTTTTAAACATTTCTGTGTCTTCATTCAAAAATTCTAGTTTATGTAGCTATTTATTGTATGGTACATGATGCTTGGATTTTCCTTGTTACCCTCTTTGGAACATTTTGAGCTCTACATCCTTTCAGATAGAGGGCACAAGCCAAGAGATGTTCTTTGTTTTATTCTCCATTCCTTTTCAAATAAGTTTTTTTTTTTTTGTGATATTGTTGTTGCACACCAAGCTTATGTTTCCATAATTTGCCGTCCTAACCTCAAGGCCCCTCTTCCTGAGTAATACTGTAATAACTGTATATTTTAAATTTGGAAAGCTTTATTCTCATCTGTGTCTTTAAGCACTTGTCTCTAGCTAATTTCCTGTGCTGGATTATTGCTGAATTTCTAAGTTGTATAAGGTCTGTGTGTGGCTCTTTGTTATAAACCCTCACCTTCACCACCCTAAATAATGAAGTGGCAACTTTTACCATCTTGCTACATCTCCTTTTCAGGTTTTCTTATAAATACAATGAGCAGCACAAGTCCCAGGATAGATTTCTGTGAGAACTGTTTACTTCCCTAACTCTTGTAGGTGATTTTATTCTATTTTTGAAAAATTCTTGATCTGTGCAAGAGCCTTCATTATTTTTTGGTAGGTCCTTAGCTTCCTTAAGACTTCTGGAAATCCTGATGGATTGTATCATCTGGATTTCCACTGCCCATGTGCATTTGGGAATAAAATTAAGACAGTAGTAGCAAACAATACGATTATCTTAGACATGAGAAGCTATTATCTTTGCCAAATATGAATTTGTTGGTTTAGTCACACTGTCACGTTCCAGGTTCTGACACGTGGCCTTTCTGTGCTTTTTAATGCTCAGAATACAATGATGTAATCATTTCTGTCTTGATTTTTTAAATACTTGCATTGTAAATGGATGCATTTTACTGCTTGAAGAAAGATTTTGATGAAAATTGTTGTTAACTGAGTGCTGTTGAGTATGTCATGTTGTACAGTAAAAAATTTGCAAAACAATTTAATCTTTTCAGTACTAATCATGTTTATTGAAACAAACTACATTTGTTTTTCTCCGTACTGTTTGGTGTTGTGTTATTGCTGAGATTATTGACAGAAATAGATGTATTGTCCTTTATATTTTCTAATTTGTCGATGAATATTGCTCAGCAACCTGAGGGAGGAAAAAGGAAAAGTAGCCTCAAATCAGGGTTATGCTCTACTGTGTCCACTGCTCTGGATTTGGTAAAAAGGCTGAGTTTACTTGCCTGTATTAGGTGGATATATATAACAGAAAATGTTGCTAATTGTGTCATTATATGAGCAAGCTAAGATCTCTACCCCTTTAATGGAAAAGAGCCCATCATTAAAAATGTAATGCATATTTTCAGGTAATTAAAAATTATGCATCTGAGTACTTTTCAAGGTTTTTCCCTTCCCCCAATTCCTTCCTTCCTCCAGCACACTTCTGGTGTGGGAATGTGTTGTTTCCTGTAGCAAATATTGAGGGTTGATATGAACAGAAGATATTGTCTTGATCACCTTTCATCTTTTATGACTGAAAATGTTATCTGCATGGTTTTTTATTAAAAAAACCAAAACAACAAACCCTACAAATATTTAAATTCCTCTCTTGAAGTGTTTCAAGGAATTTGTCTTCTCCAGCTAAGGATCTGAGAATGCATATAATTATACCTAATAATTTCACCACTGTCAGATTAGATTGATTTTTAGTCACTTCTGTGCAGATTAGATTCAACTCAGGTGCTCATACTGAAAGGAGGTGCATTAATCTGCAGTGACGTTCAGTCTCTCCCAATTAGTAAGTTCTAAGAGATGTTAGGTGAGTTTGTGATGTGAAGCATTTTTGTTCTGCCACGGATTTAGTAAATTTGAGGAGGTTTAGCCCTTCAAAGGCCGCTATCAGCAACTTAAGTGTTTGGCCTAAAAAAAAAAATAATAGGAGAATATTTCTGACAAATTTAAAACCTGGAACAAATTATGGTGGTTAAACTGACTTTGAGGGACGCTTTAAAAAAACAAAACAAAACCACTTCTATAATGTAAGGATGTAACACACACATCTTTGTGCAATCAAAAAATGTCTTAAAATTTTGGTTGCTGTATTGACTTTTATAATGTGCATCAGTTTGCGTAGTGGTTACCCTAATGCTACAAAACTTTGTTTTCTAGCATGTGTGTGCTTCTGTGTAGTGTTGAAGGTCACACATTAATTTCTTCAAACTGCATGTGGTCAGACCATAATTTTAATTATTTGCAAGGCAATGGTACATTAGCATTACAGAAGCAAACAGTGAAGGACGAAGTACTGAAAAATGAAGTGCGAATAAATGACATTGCAATGTGTGCATGTCTTCTGATTTGGCAGAATTAATGCTGGCAAGGCTGTGCTGTAGCTCAGAGTATATATGTGTTGCTTAATTATCTCAGTTACTGAATAAGCTTATTGCATAATCTGAGGGAGGAGTAATTGAGTCCATTACTGTACATTAACAATTGCCAATTTATAGTACTTCAGAAAAAATTCTTGACTGTAAACAGATGTTACAGAATCTAAAATATTGATGCTATCTTGCTTTTGCCATGATGAAATCTTAAGTGATTTTTCTAAATGTGTGCTCTGCCAATGCTTGTTGAAAAATGATGGTATTTTCTTTGTGTTTCTTGGAGAAAAGAGTCTACTCTAATTAATTTTTTTTCCTTTCTGCTCTTGCCTTAATTTTGAATGAGCTATTGGTTTATTTTTATTTGTTTAATGTTGGTGTTAGCTAATGCCAACAAGCCATTTCTTTTTACTAACTTAAGACGACTGGCTTTTGATTAAATGAGAGGAATATGGGATGTGATTTTGAATGATGAAGCTATAATGATTTTGTTGGCAGGTAGGCAGTTTTCAATCTCCTGTTTAAAAAGATACAAATTCATCATATTTCAGGAATGTTTGCATAAATCACAATTTTTTATTCAAACAAACACAAAACCCAACCTAGTAGGAGCTTAGTATGTATATCAGAAACTAGTTTGAACGGCCTGGCAAGATGCAAGGTTTTCCTACAGATAATAATCTCTTGTAATTTTTAAGGTTTAAATTCTTAAATTTTGCCAGAATATTAACCTGCCTAGTCCCAAAGCAGTGGTCAATATCCACTCTCCCACTTTCATATGATTCTAAATGTTTAAAATTGTACATGAGGTTGAAAAGAGGGAATTTTTCTACATATGAAACAATACATAGAAATAAGCTTGGTTATGTGGGGCTTGGGTTTTGTGCTGTTTGAAGTTTTTTTTCGTTTATTGGTGATCATGAAATATCTACTGCTTTAAAATATGTAACTCCTGCATCAGCAGGGACACCGTAGTCTTGTCTGTGTGATTTCTGCTTGGATGGAGCAAGGCCTGGTCTGATTCCCCTTGGAAGCAGAGGAAAACTCTCCATTGACCATAGCAGGAGCTAGACTTCCTACAGAAAGAGGAGTTACTTTATGTACTTAAGGAAATGATATTTCTCTAAAACTGGAAGTTGGAGGTCTGATGTCTCAAGAGAATGAAGTCGCAGCCTGCATGAAAGGCTTCATTTCTAACTGCCCCCTTGCTTTCTTAGCTTATGAATTCTTATTACACCATATGCCATACAGCAGTGATAGATTGGACTTGAATAAATAAATATATATGTAAATATAGAGAGACTTTAATATTATGTGATTGGAAGTCACATACCCAGATATAATTATGTATTTTTAAAAAGATAAAACATCTATATATACACATAGAGGTAGGGGTATGAGTGAGTGTGTATAAGAAGACAACAGAGTACTCTCCTGTTATCACTGAAGTTTTGCTACGGAGTTCAGTAAGTGAGTACATGCCTCCTGTTATGCATAATTATTCTCCCAGTCTCAAGGGGAAGTTTTGTATCTTACGTCTGCAACATGAAACTGATCTCACAAATACTCAGCCTAGAAGTGTTCATTTAATCTTGGAAGTAGTCCCACTGAATTTAATGAGCCCTTAGATGGTAAATTCTTTGGGGCTCTTATTTTCCTTTGTGCCTTATTCAATGGTAAGAACAATCTCCATTAGCTTTTCACATTAGCTTCTACTTACAGCAAAATGCTTTTAGGTTTTGGCTTGAAAATGTTAATTGAAACACATAGGCACAAAAACTCTGAGGCAAAACACAACAATTAAATTAGAACTATTCCAAAATCACATTTAAAGAATCTGAGTTGGCTTTCTGAAATTTCAAAAGCTGTGTTTTTAAGTGCCGCTCCAGGAGTCATCTCATTTTGCCATCTTTGTGGCTTTTGAGAGAGGAAGGATTGTAGACCTTGGACGGTAAGATTCCAACCTACTGATGAATGTTGATAGTCAAGGTAACTTTGGCTTCTCTGCAGCTGGGAGTAAGTGTAGAAGATCTCAGCTTTTGTTAACTCTGATGCTGGCAGCCAAAGATACCTGCTTTTACCCATCAGAGTCCTTTGAACTCCATTCCAGCTAACAACGTTCTTCCAGGTGACTGCCCCAGCCCTGGATGAGCCTTCTTTTCTTCATGCTTCCCAAATCACATGCATAAAATGAGTTTTCTACAGGCTGGGTTGGCTCGGTAGAATTGTTGTGGTTTGACGATATATTTATTAATACGCTGTATGTAAAGCACAAGCTCATTCTAGATAATTGACACCTCATTTTTTTTGATTCCCAGATGGTTTCAATCTTTGCTTTCAGAGCAGGAGGTAATTTAACCTTGGCAGAAGAGAATTTCTAAAACTTTGTAAGTTTATAATTTGTAAGCTTTTTCATGCAGTTAGAGAAGCATTTCTATTCTAACAGTGTAAAACTATGTCCCACACTGCCTGGAGCTCGGTTATGAGGCTGCAGTGCATGACCATATTCCTTTAGGACCATGGTTTGAAAGAATTAATGGGAAATTGTGCGTGGTTTCTTAGGTATTTTTGTCTTGTAGGTTGCTCTGCTAGCATCTGCTATCTTCTCTTTTGAGAAAAAAGAGTGGGGTAGGAAATGACAGGAAGAGGGAGCAGTAATAAATACAAATATAGGCAATGAAACCACTATGTTATGAGAAAATTAGGTGAGATGGATTGGTTTGTGTATTGGTTTTTACTTTAAATCTGTATTTGAAAGGCACATTGTTTACTGCATTGGTTTTCATGTTAAAAAATGGTATTCTGGCTCAGCAGTGCTGTCAAGAAGTACAATATGTCCCACCTCATTAAGTACTATATTTTTTCCTCTCCATCTGTCTAGAACAGCAGGAAAACTTATTTTCAAATAGAAAAATAATCAGTTATGTCCATTTCCATTCTTTACCTCAGTATCTGTGTATGTCCAAAAATTTGTTTGAATTTGAATAGAGAAGTGTCTCTAGAACAACAGTCCTAATAAAGGTACTATTCAGAAGATCAGAGTGTGTTGTTTGGTAGCTAGGTGATCAACTATGAGAGCCCAAATAAAAAAAAATAGTCACAGACTGGTTTGAGTCGGAAGGAACCTTAAAGATCAGCTAATTCCAACACCAGCTCCATGGGCAGAAACACCTTCCACGACAGCAGGTTGCTTTTACTGGACATGTGAGGAAAGGCAAATCTGCCCATTTAATGAAAATAGGAACTGACAGCATAGGTGAAAGAAATTTAGAAAGGGAGGTATTTTCTGCTGTTTGAATATGTGACCAGGAGTTCATCACTGTTTGGATATTAGAAGCAGCCCAGCACTTGTGCCTAAAAAGCGTGTTTTACATGGAAGCAAATAACTGTGCCTTATACATGAGAATACCCCGGAGGTTTTTTGATTCATTACAGACAGTGCTGTTCAGATTAAGGGCCTGATCCACCATATCCAAAGGGTAATACTGGCCACTTGCTTAGCTGATAGACAGCAGCAAGCTGCAGGTGCTGGCTTTGCTACTGGAACTAAGAGAAAAGCAGCTCCAAAAGCCATGAAGAAAAGGCGGTAGCAAAAATGTCGAAACACTGCTGATGTTTTCAGGTAATTGCTTTCATCACTATTCAGCTTTTGGGAATTCCAGTGTTCTTCAGGTTAAAGTGATTTTCCTCATGGGGCTCCTATCTGTGCCATCTCCTTATTCTCTGCAGCAGCCACTCACAGGTCTTGCAAGAAATCAATTTTAAGTCTGTATTGTCTTTCTGAAGAATACTCCCAAAGACTGAATGAGGGGTACTGATTAAACCTTATGCTTTCAGAGGCCTCAGATCATCTTGATAATGTTCAGCTAGTTGGAGTAGCACTACTGAATGAACAAAACAGTGTTAACTTCAAAAGGTCACTCCTTTGCAAAGTCAGGGAGAGTGGCCATGGGAAGTTGGCTGCAGATGAGGCTGAAGTCCTACTTCAAAGGTTGGATAGAAAACTGTATTTTGCTTCTGAAGTAATACCAGAGGATGTGTAACTGTGTGAAAGAGTATTGTTTGCAATAAAACCAGTCATTTTTAAGAAGTAAATAAATACAGATTTAGAAAATGGCAAATAGGCTAGAATAATTTATTCTCTCAATCCTAAAATATTTACATCCGTGGTTCTATTGTGCAGACACAAAAGGTAAGAGTCTCCAATGAGTTAACAAAAGAAATAAGCATGCAAATCAATTTCAGACAAGAGACATCAGTTACAAATTTGCCACTGGGTGATGTTTAACAATCTGAGAGTAATGAAAGGAATTTTCAGGAAGAATAATTTACGTGTTCTGGTCTATGCCTGTGCTGAGGATGATGTCATACCCTGAAAGATTGCAGACCATAAATAATCTTTCAGCTAGAGATTTAACACTTACACTGCAAGATGGGAGTGTATTTTAGAAGAAAATGCTCTTCTCTTTATCCAAAGAAGGATGCTTAAAATCATAAAGTAAGTTTTATTGTTAAAACTCTGGTACACAGTAATACAATGTAATGAAAAGTGAGATTCATGTAACAAAATAGAAGCATGACTTAATAATGTAGCCCAGGAATGGGAGGCAGGGTGAGACCTCGAATCCTTTTGGCACTATGTCATTGCAGCCTGAGGCAAGACCCCAGTTTGCCTCTCAAGAAGCAGGGAGGGAGGTCACAGGGTTACACCCTGCATTACAGGGTCACGTGCAGTGTAGTTAGGATTTGGTGTGGTGTCTCCTGGCTTTGGTGCAAGTGTAGCTGTCTGTCTAAAAGCAACGGGACTGAGGCAGTTGCATCTGCAAAAGCTGGGAGAACATCAGGTTAAAAACACGGGGGATTTGCATGTTCACTCACCTAGTGACTGCACTAACCAGTGCCAATGCTCCCAATACTTAATGAATCTCAGTTCTTGTGTGCATTCAGAGGAGCAGCAAAAAGCTAGACTTTGTTTAGATGCCAAGGTGCAACTTTAAAACCGTACTTTAGAAATTATAATATTGTGCTTACTCCTGGCTCTGATGATTAGCCCCAGAATTAGTACAGGACAACAATTAGTACAATTAGTACAAAGAATGCAGTTAATAACCCCCAGCAGGTACTATTTTACAGTCCATGGCCACAGCCCATGCTGCATCATTCTGTTGACTGCATCAGACCGACGAGTTCACTCAAAGGTTGTTGGATTTTGAAACAGTTCAAAAAGGAAAGATCATATTCCTGCACTGTCTTTGACTTTCTTCCATTGTCTCTTTTCCATAGCAAGCTTCACTATCCCTCTGGGACTTGTGGTATTTGGGCATTGTATTAAGCACTTTATCTAAGCTCTCTGGAAATGCCTACTTACTGAGCTGTACTCACACACATCTGCTTGCTTATTATACTGGAAAGCTCATAGACTTTTCTCTTTCACATTATGGGAAGCTGTCTCAGAAATGGCACTCTGGAGAGTTAAACCTTTTTCTGGAAAAGACTGAAGGAAAAGAAAGGTATGAAAATAGATTCATATAGAATGAAATACATTAATGCTGCTCTGTTGGTTCTAGACTATATGCTCAATCTTTTTCTCATGATTTCCTAAAAGTATAGCTCATTGTTTGCACAGCCTCCATGTTTGTTATATTTGAGGAAAAGATCTTTCTTACTGTCCACCTCTGCTAGGATTTCTGATATATAATTTTAATGTATAAGATATATAACTATTTAATATATAACTATTTAATATATAATTTTTTAAATAATGTAGTTTGTTTTTAATTTAGTGGAATATTTAGCTGGGTGGAATGTAGGGGAGGTTTCTGTTCCTGTATTGTGTAATATGGATGAAGATGTAGCCTTTCTCTTGGATCCACAAGATTACTCTCCAGGTAGAAATATTTGCATCATGTAAAGGATGAGTTAAAAAAATGCAGGCAAGCCACAAGGTGGGAAGAAGCATATCAGGCAAACCTTCCTTATTTTGTCTGTGCCAAGCAGTGCTGCTTTGGCTGTGGCAGCTGCTGTAGCTCTAGGGCTGAAACAGCAGCTGCCAAGTACTGCCTTGAGGTGCTGGACTTTTTTTTTCTCTAATCCCTTCATCCTGGGCTTGTGCTCAGCCCCAGTGCACTCTGTTCCTGTACAGGATTTAAGAATTGGGCAGTAAGCGTTAAAATAGCTCCAGGTGGAGGGATTTTCATCCACATTGTCTAAAGTCAGTGCAAGCCTGGAAGAGAGGCAGTGAATGTACTAAGATCAAAGATCATTGCTACATAGCAGGACAGAAGGAAACGTGTTAGAATGTCCTTATCACTTAAACATATACTGAGCCAAATATTTTATACTTGTATATTCTTTGTTATCATGGGGTGGAAGAATTTAATAAGAATGGAGCAGTAAAAATTTAGACATCTTCCTAGTTCTTGAAAATTGTTAACAAAGAAATCTGAGTGATGGGTTATTCCTTGGCTATTCAGAAAAACATCTTTATACTTTGGATAAATTATTTGACGCACACAGATATCATCCACTGTTTCCAGAAATCAAACCCCTAGGGAAGGTATGTGAATTCCCATGGTCTAGGAATGATCACAATGGAGAAACTGAATTAAGACATAGAGGTGATGTGATATTTGTCTTTTGCTTTTGCCAGCAGCTTGCTTGTCTACAAAGCTCACCTGCAGCAATTGCATATTGTCAGTACATTTCAATTAGGCATGTACTTCAGGAGAGACCTAGCTAAGGATTGTCTTCAGAGTTACTGCCTCTGCAGACTCCTAGAAGTTGTAGAAAACAAGTGAACTGCAAATCATCTTTGTATTGGAGAGAGAAAGGAAACCCAAGTTCAGCTGGAATCTGGGGAGATGTCACCACATGTTTGTAGTGTCCTTCATAATCTTTTCTAGGGTACTAATTTTGAGAGATGTCAGAGAGGATACAACATTAGACACACCTTTGGTCTGTCCCAAACCATCCATTGGTGTAGGTGTAGCTCACTTGCAATGCCATTTAGGTAAATGGTAAATGTAATGAAATAATTGAATTGCTGTGGGTATCAATCATTTTAAAAACCCAGTTGGGAAATCAAACTGGAATCTAGATTAGGGGTAGAGTACTTTACTGAAAATTACATGTTGGAATGCTACTCAATGCACACTTCAGGAATACCAGACTAATGGAAGACTTAACAAATACATCTTAAGAGTTTATTCTGCCTGAAAAGTGAGTGGTAAGCGGTGTATTTTTTTCTCATCAGTCCGGTTCCTTTATCTGCCAGTAATTTCTTCCGATGCTTGTAACAAAAAAAACCCCAAAAGTTCCTGCTTTCTTCTGCTGCTTGTGCTTAACAAGCCATGTATATAGCAAATAGTGTTTTTCTAACACAACTGTTTATTAAGTTCCAATCATTGCCTTCACTAGAAAGCTGCTGAAGGTAAATGGACTATTCAGTTGTCACTGAAGGCATAATTTAACGATGCAGTGTATCTCTACACTGATGAATTCAGCCTTTTTATTCTGCTTAGTCTATGATGTGTGAAGCAGACGGCAACTTCGCCTTGCAGACCTGTCTGTGGGAAGCCCATTTCCTCTCCTTTGCTCTTCTGTATGTGATAAACAGAGCCTGTTTATTAAGAGAGCCATCGAGGTACAAAGTTGAAGCCTCGGGTGCTGCTTTTACAGTCCCTTTTCAGAAGGTACCTTCTCCTTTAAGCAGTTGGTTTCCAAGTGGCCTCAAGCATTGCCTACAAAATTGCCTTGTTTCACTTTTGGTAAAAAAATTAAACTGCTGACCTGCTGTGTGAACAGCAATGGTAAATAGTGAAGGATAGATGGAAGCATTTGGGTGAGAAATCTGTGACAGGCTTTTATGTGAAAACATTTAGTATCTGCTCTCACTTTAGTCGCTTATTATTTTTAAGTCAGTGACAAAAACATCCTGCTGAAATAGGAACGCTGGGATCCCATCTGCAGGGAGAGCTGGTGGTGGTAGACAGACCTTACTATCCTCTAGACGAGACAATGTATCAGGCAAACATATTAGTTGTTAGTTTTACTGTTGTTTTTTAAGGCTGTTACTGGAAAGTTGCTTTAGCAAGGCTTATGAACTTTCAAATGGCTGCATAAAATTATATCTTGTCTTTGTTTATCCATAACATAAAGTTATTGTGGTAAAAAATAAAATAGAGACTTCATCTTTTAGAAGTCTACTATACCTTTATGTTGCCCTCCAACTGCCTCTATTTTTCTTGGGAGAAAGCACATTCATATTTCTTCCAGAATGGGACCACTTTGTAAAGGCTGGAGCTGTTTGTAATAAATCTTCAGTCCTTTTGGTCGCATGTATATTTGAATGAAATCTAATAGTTATTTTTCTTTTGTCTTTTGAACATCCACATTTTGTAGCTGTGAATTAAGTGTTTTGTAATATATTGAAACATTGCTGTGACAAAAATGTCCTAGAAACACAGGGCTCAGCTTTTTTTCCTGTTACAGAACTTAAAAATAAGTATCAAAACAAATTATCACATATGGAATAACAACAGGCTGTGTAAGAGTGAAGAATATGTTCCAGGTTTAATGTAGATGGAAATGGAAGCACTTTCATACCTGCCAAAACCTTTTAACAATGTTTTGAAAAATGGTATTTACATTCTTTGAAATGTTTATATCTAGTAGCAACCTCCTAGTTTGGCAAACATGGTTGAAATCCTCTTGGACCTCTGACAGCCAAACTGATGCTCTGATGTTGTCTGAAAGCTTGTTTTCACCACAGAATGGGTTTGCTTGGAAGGGATCACAGTGAGTTGTCTGGTACAACCTTCCTGCTCAAGCAGGGTCATCCTAGAGCAAATGACATGGCATTGTGTCCAGATAGTTTTTGAATATCTCCAGTAAGGAAAACTCCACAATCTCTACGGGCAACTTGTTCAATATGAGAGTTTAAAAAACTGTAATTTAAGGACTGGGATGTGAGAAACTATCCCCCAGTGAGGAACTAACAGGCTGAAGATGTCCTCCTCTGGTGGTTTCCTCCAGTAGGCCCAATTGGAAAGGTATGGTATCAGTCCAGATGAATTTTAGGAATATTGAAAAAGAAAATTGCAGAAGTCACCACCAGTATGCTCTTTTATCAAAAGCTACCCTTAATGATTCATGATCTCCTGCAACTCCTGACCCTTCTGTGGTTCAAAATTGCTGCATAGATGTCAGGAGCGCCATGTGGCTGCTATGAAGCTTGCACATGATGCCAAATGATTTAATAATTATTAGGCTGTCAAACCCATATGATATCTTTAGGGCTAGGCTTATTCAGTCCAGTTTTGCAGGTCCAGTCTCACTTTTTTTCTGTCCTTAATTTTCTCCTCAGGTACAGGACAGTATCCTAGTTCCAGTTCAGTACAGGGGAAGGAATTCTGTGAAGGAGACCTGTCTCTCTCTAGTCCTTCCCTGCAAAAGGAGCAAAGCAGACAAGGGCTGTGCACTCATGAGCTCAGGGAGCATTCATGAGAAGTGAGAATGCTGGGACCTTTGTACTCCCCACCCTGGGAGGTGAGACAGCATTCTTACCCTCCCTCTGAGTGTCAGCACAGATCCCAGCTGCTTCCTCCTTCCATCCTTAAAAGTTGGGTGAGATCAGATCCAGCTGGGAGGTAGGACTGGGTTCACAAAAGACAGACAAGTTCTTGTGGTGCTCTCTCTTTCTTTTTGCCATTTGCCCCAAAGGATGTTTCAATTGATATCAAGAAAAATCCACTCAGCACAGCCACAGTTCTTTTGGAGCAAATCAATGGTCCGAGTGAGGAGAGATTACCTCCTCCTGTTGTTTGGTTTTTAGCAAAGGAGATTTACCCACCTTTTTTCACTGCATGTCATGGGAACGAATGGAGGGCATAAAGCACTTTGTTCTTGCTCAGGCTCAAGGGAAAAAAAAAAAAAAAAAAAGAGGTTACATTTAGAAGACAGAAGCCTGGGATTCTGGAGTAGAAGCCGTGTTATGACTGCCTCTCAGATAGTGCTCCATTTCAGGAAAAGTGGTGAAAGGACATCTGTTGGCAAATTGCCTTTTTTTGGGTTATTGAAAAGCAGCAAGTTGAAAAACAGAGGAGATGAGGATGTGTGGGATCCCAACTGACCATAAGAAATCAGATTGCACTCTTTAAAAGAAAACTGATTACCAGACATATTAAACTTTAATCTTATTTGCAGTTAGTAGCCCCAAAGAGAATGCTTTGTTGGAGACCTTCCAAGAACAGCTATTTCAGACAGCTTGTAAAGCAAAGACGACGTGATGGAAATAATGCAAATACAGTTCAACTTTTGTCATAATAAAGTTAGTTTATGCCACCCTTTGTAACAACCTCAACAATAAATGCCAATTTCCTCATTGGTAATTAGCTCTGGTGAGACAAACACTTCTCCAAATTTGATGTGAAGACAGTATTTACATATTTCTTTCTTTTGACAAAGTGGACTGTAGCTGGCACATAAGTGTACTTTTTATTTCTAAGGTTTCTAAGCACCATCTAAATACTGAATGATTGCAAAATGACCTCCACTGAGGTACTGCCTGTTTATATTCAGTTCAAATGAGATGCTGCCTCAGATGCAGCAAACTGCCAAACCCTGGCACTGTCACCTCCTTCAGCTAGGGAGTATTTTAATCCCAGTTCTGTGAGGATTCCTTGGCAAGGCTACTCCTGGCTGTTGTCCTCAGGACACTAAGTCATGCTGCTGATGTGAATTATAGTTGCATGTGCCTTGCCTGTGGGGTCTGGTCACTGATGCTTCCATTTAGTTTGTAGGTAGGTAGCCTGAACTTAATTCCTCATCTGGCAGCTTTGGCATTTGACATGGTCAATTCAGCCCTCTGCAGCTGTAGGTGGGCTGCTGATACAGGATGGAGACCTGTGCAGGGATCTGTGCCCATTAGTGCCTGGCGTAGTACAAATTACATGGGGTAGGGGCTCCTCTACTCTTTTCCTTAGACCTGGTATTTTCTGGGGTATTTTGCCACATCAGAGGAGTGGCACAGCTTGGGCAAATGTGTAACCAAAGTAAGAAAAATTCTTGAAGTTTTTTTCTTGCTTCCCTCCAGGCAATTCTGCAGTATGTATGTTAGAGGAATTTGAGAGTCTCAGGAAATCAAAAGGCTAGCACTGACTATAATTACAAACCATCACAAAGATTTTTAGTAAGTATTTATTTGTTGTCATGACTTATACATGTACATGTTGTAAAAGATCCCTCCAATGGTAATTTTATAAAGTTGACTTAGTAGTGCTCCACAATCCATAAACCTGAATCTCAGTACAATTTTCTAAATACAAATGTCATAAACTTAGCGCTTAAATTATAGACTACATTTTTGAATGTTCACTTATTCCAAAATTACGTCTTTTTATTTACAGGGTTTTGTGAATTCATGACACTTCTTAAAGTGTCTCTGTCTGTACCTAGACATCTCACATTGACTTTTTCTTTTCGTGAAATTAATAGTGTTTTTCCTAAGTGAGTTTCCTGGACTTGGCTGCAATGCAATAGAATAGATAATTGAGGTGTCATAAAGACATTCCACCAGAGGAACCTGGGATACATTCCATGGCATCATCAATCATAACAGAACAAGTGTTAATCTGCTGGCATACAATAGATCATTAAAAAAAAAAAAGTAAATTTAAAACACTTTTTTTTTTTTTTTAAATAGGAAAGCCTGATACTTCTTGTATTATCTGTCTGTGTATAAGCGTGCACATATTTAGTGCCCAGCCTATAAATGCTAAATGTAGGCAGCTTGACAGCCCCTGTATGCACAATCCCTCACAGGGAAGCTACCTGTCACAGTGCACACACTCCTTAGTGGATGTATCAGCTGAGCAATACAGCAAAGCTCAAACATTTAAGTTGTTTGAGCACACAGGGAATCCCATTCAGCTCATGAGAGGTGAACATACGTGAGAGCCCTCCACTGGGCAAAGAATGCCTCCTTGTCCTACTGTTTATGCATTGGCTACCTTGGTATTTTCACAGCAATGTTTACTCTGTCGTGAGACTACACCTTTAGGCATTTTCCATTATTTTTTATTCAAACTATTTCAGTCAATATTAGTCAAATCCCCTTTAAGTCTAATCCTCAGTGTACCCTGGTCTTCTCAGGAATCCATCTTGCACTTTTTACTTTTCTCCAGTGAGGGGAGAAAAGGTGGATGGGCTTCAAGCACAACCAACGTGCTGCTGCCTGCACTCTACTGCTTAAAGAGGCTGGGCCTGAAATAGCTTCAAAATATACATCAAAACATATGGAGATACAGAGTCCTGTATGCTATCTCACAAACTAAGTACTCATCCTCAGTAGATCTGCATGGGTACAGGACGATGCTGAACTTGCTGGTTTTGTCTGAAGAAAAAGCATCCCAAATGAATGGCTGGAAAACCTAAGTGCCTATAAAAAGGTTGAAGTTACTTTGGAGGGCAGCAAGAGCAAGTAGCTCCTGCAGATATTGCAAAAAAAAATTTAAAAAATAACTCTTTAGGTTAAATAAAATGAAAACACCATAAGGCAACTTCAAGTGTGTTGTGGATAAAGGGCTAGAACCAGTCAGTGGCTGAACTGAAAGGTCTTTAAAGAGAGAAAGAAATGGAAGCACTAGCAAAATTCCCCCAAAAATTATGAGGCATCAGTATGACATGTGCTCAGCCTTCACCTAACTTTGTCTGCACACTTTTTTTTTTTCTTTCCCAGTTTAAGTTCTATTTTGAATACAGGGTATCTGCCAAGAAACTTGTTAAAAATGTTTGTAATGAGCACAGCATGGATTTTTGTTCTGTAAACAAATACCTCTTTAAAGTTATACATCATTTCAGAGACTTAAGATTCATTCGTCAGGGAAACCCAACGTTTTCTTTACTGAAACTTTGTGAGTTATACTTTCTAAAGGGGACAGACAAACTTTGATCTATAAACTTTAAAAAGCTGAATTTAAGATTAGGGAGAAGATAAAACACTTCACAGAATTCAAAATATATCTTGCTGTGTGGGAAGTAATTTCCTAGTTGTATTGAATAATGTTAGAACACAAACGTGGTCCTAGGGCACATCAGTAACAGTTTGATTCTTCCTTGCCCAGGGGCCACTGCTAAGAAGAGGCTTGTTGCAGCCTAATGATCCAACGCAACATATGTTTCAGCTCCCCGTCCCAACTTCGCTGCTGGGGCACCACCTTGTTGGCGGCACACAAGCTATGCCGAAGCCACTCGTGGCCCAACAAGGAGTCGGGAGCTGCTGCTGACCTCCATCACAAGGTGTAGGAAGGACGAGCCGGTGCCACGCGGTTCCCGCTCGTCCTCACCGACCAGACTCACTTTTAAAACACACGGTTAAGCGCGGGTGCAGCAGGTGCCAGCGCAGCAGGGATGACACAGGAAAACACCACACCTGCTCACCGGCTACAAAGCCTGCGCGCCACGGAGAGCCGCCACCCGGCCGGCAGCACGCCGCCGCAGCCCGCAGGGCCGCGCTCGAAGCGCCGCACGGTCCCCTCGGCCAGGGACCCCCGGGTCGGTACGTGCCGCCCCAGAACCCGCCAGAGCCGGCGGCCGCCCTCGCCCGGGGCAGGCGGGCACCGAGGCCACCGGGCACTTCGCTGCACGGCGGTGGGCG
>VXBQ01016762.1:355984-377428 GCA_013400175.1 Phainopepla nitens | reverse complement strand
GAGTGCGGGCTCCGGGCGCCTCGGGTTCCGCTTCCCCCCGCCCCGCTCCCGGCCGCGCCGGGGCTCGGGGAAAGGGAAGCGCCAAGTTCAGGCAACGCCGGGCTTCTTCCCTCTCCGGCCGCCTGCGGGAGAGCCGCCGCCTCGGCCGGCCGCCGCCTCCTCCGAGCGGGGTGACCCCGCCGCGGGGGACGGGCGCACAGAGCCCGCGGCTGCCTTCCGGCGGCTCCCGCGGTACTCCTGCCGGGCTGAGGTCGTGGGGCTGGGGACGTCCTGTTGCTGCTTCCCGGGGTCGGGAGCTGCTGTGTGTCAGCAGCCTCCGGCAGCGTGGCTGTGTGTGCAGGGGGGACTAGCAGGGCAGCATGGTCGGCTCTATCTCCTCACCGCTGTCACATCAAGTTCGTTCAGTTGATGTTTATTACGTAACATGTGACTAATATTTTAGAGTTTATCTTATCTGCTGGGCTCCGGATCAGCCTTATTTTATTGCATTTTAATTCATAAAGCTGAAAAGAGTCGGGGAAGCTCTCACTCTAATTGGTTGCCTAATGGAACTTGGTTTTCATGTGACTTTGGCTGTGTTAACAGAGGGTTACTACCGCCTTCCACTCTAGGAAAGCAGAAGTGCGTGTCTTCTGCCCTCTCTACCTCCACCCCTCCTTATAGCGTTAAGCACGGGCAAGTTTTTTTAGGTCCCACTTGTTTTTAGTAGATTCTGGAACCTGCCACTTTGTGAACTTACAGCGTGAGATTCTGAAATAGAAACTGATTTTTGTGCAGTAGCTGCTGAGAGAAATAAGTTTTATGGTGATGAACAGGAGTGAAACAGCCTCTTCGGTTTATATAAATGATGTTGGCACTACATGAACTGTAAACTAACATAGCCAACAGCTGTGCAAACCAAAACTATGTAACTAACCATGTATTATTATACATTGCTGCTCTCAGCTTCATTCCTTTGCAAAGCCATTGAAGATCGTGCTATCCTGAGCACTTGGAACACCGCAGAACTCGTTTTTTTATAAATACAAAGAATTACTCATCTTGAAGCAAGCACTTCACTTTCTAGTGCCAACTTCATCTTTTTCTGTGACTTGGAATTGTGTCTGTGTCCTCCTGCGATGCTGGCCTTTTTTAAAGTGGTATTGCTAGCACTTTGAATTTGTTTGTTGCATTTTCTTAGGCTTACCTGTGAAATAGGAATGTAAACCCGAGACAATTATTGTCAGTAGGGGAATTGTGGCAGCACGATCATCCTCAGAAAAATGATACAAATGTTACCTGGCAAGGACACCGCACACCAGTCACCCTTGAGATCAAGGTGATAAGGACGGCACATGGACTGTTAGTGGTGATGCCTGTCTGTTCAGAATTGTAAGCTGCATGAACGAGTGTACCTTATTCCTCATGTACCTTGTTCTTACAGGAATAGGGCAATTCAAAGACACTAATGAAAGTCATGAAAATGCTCTGAAAACACCATGTGACAGTCATTTCTTAGCCTAGTGGTGAGGTGGTACTTTTTCACTTTTATACAAAGATTTATTCCTCCCCCCTCATCATCTCAAAGTGAGTTTGTTCAAATGAGTTCAGAAATAATATACAGAAAAAGAATGGAGGTAATTTAGAATAAATTTCAATACCAAATTGCTGCTTTAGGGAAATAATATCCTGCTGTCCTTTCATTGCTGCATGTATGTTGATAACTTATATGTTAACTGTAAACTTGTTAAATATTTTTCTTTATTCTATCACAAAAGGAATGTAATCTTTGTCTTTGGTCTGAGAACAAAAAGTAGCTCCAGGGATACTCATCTAAAAATAAAGTACTTCCAAATACTTAAATCCTTTGAATGCAATTTGCATCTTGTTTTGTTCAAGAGAGAAGAGATTCTTGACAGATTTTACATTTTATATTTCTAGTGATATTTTTTTTTCCATTTTAGGGTATATGGTATCAGACTGTCCACGTAGCAAAAAGTTTGATTCACAGGACCATAATGGTATGGTCTTTGGCTCTGCAGTCTTCCCCAGCCTGTATCTTTAGATGTGTCCTCATGGAAGTGCAGGGACCACCTCTAGATTCAAGCTGAACTGGATCAGGAGCTGTCACTGCTTATAAAGAAAAGGAATAGCCTCAGAATTCAAATAAAATTCTTTTTGTGTGCAAGGTGCATTAAAATACCTTTTTAATAGTTGTAGTGATGCTGTTTAAAATGATGCTGTTTCATACTTAACCAATCAAATTTTGGAGTTCTTTTATCTGTCTTAAAATATAACCAAATTCTGGAAGTATGTGGTGCTGTCCTTCAGGCCAAGTTATAGTGCATCATTTGCATTCCAGTGTTGTTCTTTGATTCTTAAAGTTTGTTTGGAAGAAGGTGGTTTTGGTGCCCCCTCCTCCTTTGAAAGGTCAACATGTTGATATTAGTATTGAAATTGTGACATTGGAGTTTATCTGGTGTTCATCTGGGTGAATAACTCATGACAGATATAAGAAATGTTAAAGAAGGCACATGTTGGATGCTTCTGTTGTGGTATGTGTCTTGCACCAATACTTAATAGAATAGCTTGGATCATTACATGGGATGTTCTTCATCCCAGTCAATTTTTTCTGTTTTGCTTTGAATATTGACAGATTCTTTATTATAATAATGCACTAGACATAAGCAAATATTCAATTATGAATTGTATCAAAAAAGAGTATCTCTGGACTGTATACTTCCTGCTTTCACTGAGCAGCATCTTAATTTTTGAAGTATAAATTATTTCCCTTCTGTTTACATTTAGTCTTCTTATAACTGTGTTTTTTCATGCTTGATCTTCTGAACCTTTCTGTTGGATTTCTAATTCTGTACCTAATCTAATGCTGCAGCAACCTTTTTCAGGTCATTTTTAAGAATGAAGCACTAGTTTTACATGAAGGCAGTTTTGTTAGTGCTTGCCACTGCTGCTTTTGAATCTTGATATTTTTAATTATCAGCAGCAATGTTCTTATATTGAGCAGAGATCTTCCCTGAGTTCCACAGGGATGCTTGTAATCCTCTTGTTTGTACTAGGCCTACTTAATTTAGAAGGTTGCTGACCATACTAGTAATTATTTAACTCTCAGTGACACTACTTCTGCATTTATTAACATTGGCTTTTATCTGGCAGTGTATTACCTGTCCATCATGGTTGATTAGCTTCCAGTTGGTTACATTTTTGGGCTTATGTGCTTGACTAACCTATACAGTATTAACTTTTCTACTTTCTTTTTCAGCTCATTAATTAGTGCCTTTAAAAGTTGCTAGCTTTATGGATCCTTGAAGCATCCTGCTGTTAACCTTTTGCCATGTTGAGCTTTGATTACTTATTCCTGATTCAAACTTCCTGTTTCTTAGCTAGGAATAAAATACTTAAAGGAAAATATAACTGAAATCTTGAAAATGTATCTGCAGTATTGAAATAGTGGCTTGTACTCAACTGTTAGCACCAGGTCTATTCCTGACAGAAGTAGTCTAAATTTAGCATCCCCAAATAAAATGTTTTAACTGCATGCTTGTCATAAAAGCACTTTGACACCATCTTCCACTTATTTTGGCAAAGCATTTTTTCCCCTTTACAGTCTTTCTAGAGAGCTTAATCCATTATGTGAAATCAGCCCATTGTAAAAATCAATGGAATTGATATACTTTTAGCTAATGTATTAAAGAGCTGGCTAACTGCTCTATTATTCACTTTTTGATTACTTAAATACAGTTTTGCAGTTTGAAATATGCTGGTTCTTTAGGAGTATTTACTTTCAGCTAAATTGGAAGCTTGTGACTTTGAGCACTGCATAAATTACCTCATACACGTGCTGTTGTAGTAATTCCCAGCTCATGGTGGCATTCTTGCCATTGGGTTCACATAAAGGTCTTTTTATAACCCACAAAAGAGAATTAGCTTGAGTTCTAAAGCCCTGCACTATGCCCATTACTGAGTGATGGTTTGTAGTTCCTTGCAGGAAAGCAATTTTTATTCCTCCTGTCTTTGACCAATGGAACTGAACAGTCAGCCTGGAAAGGTGTGTTGAGCTTGTAACCTCAGTTGTCACTGAAAGCAAATGTGCTTGGAGACCTGGTTGGCTAAGAAAAGGTAACCTTGGCAAGTTAGTCTTCCTAAACTGTCTTTTGATACCCTTTACCAACCTTGTTTTTGTGATCCAGAGCTTTATTTGCAATTATTAAAAAACCCTGCCACAATATTTTTTTGTTTTTTTTTTCTTTCTCCTCTTTTTGAGCAATAGGTAAGTAACTGTGGTATGGAACTTGATTATGAATTGACTTCAAAAAAGGTTTTTTTTCTTTTTCCCAGAGTATTTAATTTTGATATCAGAGTGGTCAGTTTCATTTCTTTGGAATTAAAAGTTATCCTCAAGAGCAAGAGCTTTGTAATGGTGCCTTTTCATTGGCATCGGTGTTTAATGACCACAGCAACTCTCATTGATAGTTTCAGCTCCTGAGTTTTTCCTCTGTTGTGAGACTACCATTTAAGAGAAATACACAGGTAGGGATTTGAGCACTGCTTGTGTTGTGTTGCTGTTTTTTGTAATCTGATGGCCCTCAAGATATTTGTGTTTGTTCTCTTGTGAGGAGATGCTGCTAGAGAAGAACAGTATAAAGCAGCAGTAGTCTTCTGCTTTGGACATTCAGTCTCTGGGACTGGTTCATGTAAGGCTGCTGTGAAATTCATACGTAGTTAAGGAGGGAAGTGTTTTCATACTTTTTTTTTCCTTGTGCCATGCTGGTATCAACTTTCAGAAGCTTTACTCTTTTAGAAAACTTATCCAAAAGATAAGCCAGTGTTTTGCTGTCTAGCTAAAAGAATGTTAGCATCCTTTGGAGGCAGAATGTGTGAACTGCTCTTTTGTTCCTTAATTCTCATCTTGCTTTATAAGACTTTGTCCTGTAAATTGCAAGCCAGTGTAATATTGTGAATTTTTTGGAAAAATTTACTTCACTAGTACTAATATTGGTTAAACTATGCAAGTGGTAGAATCTCTAGGAATTATATTTTTTATGGGATTTCTTACTGTAGATGAACTCTTATTGTTTTTTGTACAAATAATATTTCTTTGCAATGGGATGTAGTACAATTTTCATGTTGAGTTCCAGTATATCTTCCTGTAACAGAGTTCCTGATGTGTAAATGAAGTCATAGGAAAAAATTTGTCATCCTGGTTATGTGGAACCATTGTGTCAGAATGATACTCAGCATCTAAGTTACTTGTGAAAACATGTTACATGCAAGTGAGAGCGTATGTCATGTTCTTTGACTTTTTATTTTTACAGTGCATTACAATAGACTCCAGAGTTTCAGCTGGTGCTTCCTGTCAGCCACAGGAATGATGAAAATAACAGAGTGCATACATATCTCTCAATAAGTAGTTTGACAGGAGGCAGGAATACTGGTCTGATTTTACAGGCACCACATGACAAAGGCCAACAGAACTTGAAGAACTTGAATCTCAATCTGTTTACTTTTCCATAGCCACAGGTCATTGTTATCTTATCTTTTTTTCATGCCTTTTAAACCTGCACTCTGTATGCTAGCAGTGCTTTACTGCAAATTGTGAATCATAACCAGAATTATGGTGACGATTAAAGGGATAATGATAATGCCAGGATTCTTCAAGAGAGAAGGAAACAAATTTTGGGGTTGGGCTTTTGGCTTTGGTTTTTTTTTTTTAAAGGTTTCATTAGTTTTGTTTTGGGTTTTTTTATTTGTTTTTCAGATGTCTGTGAGGAAAAAACCAGGGGATGGGAATACTGGTAACAGGTTGGAATATATTGTCAGTATATACAGAGAGATTTGAAAGTTCTTATTACGTACCCGAATGGTGAAGCTGACTGAAAAACAGAATGAAAAATTGAGCAAATGATCATGGATGTCTATAAAGACAGGGAGGTATTTAGTATTGATCTGAATTACAGAATATGCCGAGTTGGAAAGGACCCACAATGATCTTCAAGTCCAACTCCTGCCCCTGCACAGAAGCGTCCCCAAGAGTCACACCACGTGCCTGAGAGCATTGCCAAACACTTCTAGAACCTTGTCAGGCTGGTTGGCCACTTCCAGTGCCTGACCACTCTCTGTGTGAAGAACCTCATCCTCATGTCCAACCCCGACCTCCCCAGACACAACTTCAGGCCATTCCCTCAGATTCTGTCACTGGTCACCACAGAGCAGAGATCAGTGCCTGCCCCTCCTCTTCCCCTCACAAGGAAGTTGCAGGCTGAAGTCTCCCCTCAGTCTCCTCCAGGCTGAACAGACCAAGTGACCTCAGCCACTCCTCATTTGTTTTCTCCTCAAGGCCCTTCACCGTCTTTGTTNTTGTTTTCTCCTCAAGGCCCTTCCCCGTCTTTGTTCCCCTCCTTTGGACATTCTCTGATAGTTTAGTGTCTTTCGTATATTGTGGCACCCAAAACTGCACACAGTGTTCAAGGTGAGGCTGCCCAAGAGCAGGACAAGCCTCTCCCTTGATCAGATGTCTCCACAACAGCATTCAAAAATGAGTTTAACTACCCTGGCCAGGGTGAGCAAGGACCGAGATTAAGCATAAAGCTGCCTCTCACCCCAACCCAAAGTGGGTAACAAGTAGATGTAATTTCATGAGGTCAGTTCTTAACTTTGCTTTTTTAAAGAAACAAACTTTTTTAAAAGTTATTTTTAAAAAAAAAAAACAGAGAAAACAAACCACATGTACGATAGGCTTCCAAATCTTCTGATGGCCCAAATGCATATTAGTTGTGGGCGAAAAAATAAGATTGATCAGAGTTGTCTTTTCACTCAGTGACATTCATCAGTTTGATTACCACTATGAATAATTTAGCATTAAGAACAGCCCAGGCTCTTATGTGCATATCCTGTTCATTATGTTTCTGTGTTAAATACATTCAATTGAGAACATTCACTGATGGAGCACTTTTAAAGTATCTTTAAGGACTCATTTAGGTTAAAATTAAACTAATGGATTTATTTAATTTTCAGTTCATTATGTACTCAGGGTAATTGGGATTGATACACTTTTCAAACACAGAAGCTGAAACCTAATTTTAGGTGCAAAACCCTGCTTTAACTATTGTTTCCAGACAATACTTCTGTTAGGCATTATTTCTGTTTCTCCTGCTTGGAATATTAATTTGGATGTCCAGTTTGTGAGTTTCCCATTAAGAAATTAAGATGCATTTTCACATAACTTGTTTTTTTTAGATGACTTTTTGGTTTTTAAGGCTACTGTCTATAGTGTCATGTGAATGAACCAAATATCTGCTATCTTTGTCTTTGAAATATGGTTGAAGACAGCACATTAGAACAGCCCTGTCCCAAAGAAATACTTGAATAACAGCTGTACTTAGGATAGCAAAGAAAACCCCCACCCTTGCTAGCAGTGTTTAACTTTGTTCACCTCTTTTCCAATATACTCTAGCATTTTTTTTCTTCAGTACTGGTTGATCAGAAGTTTCAGAAATCTAGGTATTTAAACTAGTAATAGTTTAGCAAGCTTGTTTTGTTTTCAAATTCTGAAGATAGTGTGGATGTTTTCACATCATATAACAAATATTAAGCTTCCTAACATGCATCAGAGGTACTATGATTTAAATACATTAATTTGAAATACATATTTCAAGAAAAAAGAAACTCATCCCTTAAGGTCCTCTGTCTGCAAAGAATGGTTATAAAGTTGAAGAACTTTTTCAGGCTGACATTGCTAAATATTTGATTTTGAGGTTTATTTTTGTGAACTGAAAGTCTCAGATGTGGCATGAAAAGTATGAAGTTGTTCAATAACTGTAGGGAGCAGGAAAGCACAGTACCACCTCCATGAGCCTTAATGCAGGTCAAAAATACGCTCTTTGTACCTTCTTGGAGTCGCTGAAAGGCCTTTGGATTCTTACTGGTACTTGTTCCTTGCTCTGGTGCTGTGTGTGTATAAGCAGGGTTACATATATGATAGGAAAGTCCAGTAAGTTAAACATACATTTGATTTAGACTTAGCTTTAATCGAATTATCTGTCCTCTTAGAACAGCCTGGTAACCTTTTGGAAATGTGGTCTGAGATAGCTGAGACAAAACAGCTCTAAGCTTCTCAGTGGTCCCTTTCCTTCAACTTCTACTGTGGTTTAATTGGGCACTGAATGAACAGGGAGATCAATGTGACATAGAGGATGCTCAGGAATTCTTCATTCGTTGTCAAGTTCCCTGCCAGAACAGAACAAAGTGGGGCTGCTGCTGCTATGTTAGGTGGCATACCCATAAAAAACATTTTAGTTGTTTGTTTGGGTTTTTTTTTTCAGCATCAAATTGTTTTTATGAATGGTATCACAGGTTTTATGAGCATTGGAATAAAATAATGTAAAATTGTATAGATCAACATCATCCTTAAGGATAGCTTAGGCTGCACAGAGTTCCAGAAGTAAATGACTGATAATCTAGCCTTCAAAACAACTAATGTGGTGAGAGCTTAAAATTATTCTTAGTGTAGCTTTAGAAAAAATAGTGTCCTTTACAGGTTTTGTGCGCTCAAAAATTTGTATTTGATGTTTTGCTGTGAATAGATTCATTGAATTGCTGGGAGCTGCATTAATATTTTATCAAGTCTAAAGTTGTGTGTTGGTAGTTGAAATGCTACCTGGCTGTACAAAATGTTAAAGAAGAAAAAAGCGTTGGTACCATGACGGTCCAATAACACTAACAGACTCCTGCAGAAAATATTAAGCAATCCATCAACTCTTGTAAAAGTGCAGTTGGAAGAGACTTAAATGAGGTACATCAGAGCATCTGAAGAAAATCTTAACTTGGGTATTTGAAAGGCAGGTAGTACAGCCTTTTTTTTTTTTTTTTTTTGCTATTACAAATTCAAATGCTATTTCATAATATTATTCACATTATTCTACTGTGGTGTCATGCCATCAAATGAAAAAGAGTAAAAACCATGAAGAATTCTAGGAGTCTAGTGAGCAATCAGAGCTGGTTGAAACATTTTAAAGCAATTAATACATTATGTATGCAGACTCAGCACATTTTTTTTCTCTAGCAAAACATACTTGCCAGATTCTTTATCTAATTTTGCGCTAGAGTTCTAAATCATAAAATCTTTATACCTGCAGTAGTTAATTTAAAAAAAAATATATGGTAATCAATACCCACAGGAAACAAAGTAATCTTGTGTATTGAATTTGTTAAATCTTTAAAAAAAGAAACCCTATAAAACCATTAAACCAACCCCCTTGTTACTAGACATTATTTGTTTTCTTTCCTTTCTTCCTCATGTTTCTTTCTTTTAGTTGCTTTTGGATCTTGCAGAGCTGTCAAATCACATCTTTTATTCTGTCTTTCCATGTCCAGGAAAACTAATCACTCTTCTGCAAGCAGTTAATGCTTGAAATCTGCTGTTTGCAAGAAACCAATTGACCCAATCTCAGCTGGGATCTGATTCATGAAAGTACAACAATATGTAATTTTCTTGCTTTGGATCATATCAAAGCTTTATTATGCAGTTTTAGACTATTATGACTATTCATTCTTTCCCCCAAAATGAGCTTTCCCAAGCACAGTAGGAGCTTCTAAGAGCTTGAAACAATGGTTTCTCTATATTTTGTGAGTATTATGTATATTTGAGAGGCATCTAAGGACTCCTTTTTTAACTACATTTTCCTCTGTATTGAAAACTTCATAAAACATCTTGCCTTCTGCCAGGAAAACAATGACTTTTATTTGTTTTTCATAGCATATCTCATGTTATTTTAGTAGAGTTGAATAGCAGTGAGTTATGGTCAATAGTTTGCACTAATCTGCTAGTTTGGATCACGAGCATTTTTAACCAAAGAATCCACAACTGAATGAGTTTAAAGGTTAACAGACTTCCTTTATGACCACCAGAGTTAAACACCATGCACATCAGGCACTTATTTCCAAATCAAAAGTTTGACCTTGCAATCTTCATAGCTAAATTTTCGACTCTGCGGCTGTAAAAATATTTGAAACCAACTTTCTCCCAACCAAACCATCTTTTACTGCAGAGGGGAATGAAATTATGATTCACTACCGCTTCTGTCAGCAGGGCTGAGCTGGATGGTATATTTCTAGGGAGCAGACCCAAGAGGAATTTCTCATTATTCTAAGAGACTGTTTGCTTCTTTATCTGTCACTTGTAAAATGCTGGCTAGTTTAAAACAGCTTACGTCAATTATTGCTGTAGCACACCACCTTAAGTTTCCATGATTTGTGATTTCTCCATTTCTTCCATTTGTCTGGGTATGTGATGAGTGGTTGGGTGTATCATTAATTTTATTCAGAAGAACGTGGTAATGATTCAAGAATGAGAGTGGAGAAATGTATCCAGAGGAAGTCAAAATAATATAAATTGCTAGTAATTTGGGGGTTTTGATACATGGTTTCACATGTCTTAGAGATTGGCTGTCTGAAAGTGAAGCTCAGTGTTTTGCAGAAAATCATCACTTTTAGTGTAACTCAAGTATTTAAATTTAAAATAAAAGGAAATTACCTCAAAGTCAGCTAACTGAGAATGTTCATTTTACTGAACTGCTGCTTGGAGAGTATCCAGAAAAGATGTTAGGGTCTTGTATTTTCCTTTGCATGTGACTTATTGACATAATTTAATTTACTAAAGATATTTCAGTGTAGTTTGAATGACCTAATGAGCTTCTTTATGTTTTAACAATTTATTAAGCTGTTACATAAAAAGTAGACTAGGATATGTCAGGGAAGAGAGACAAGGCTTTAAGTGAAGATGGGTGTATTTGAAATAGATTGAAGTCTAGTTATGGTCAGGCTTATTGAAGAGGGAAACATCACAATGGTCCAGCTGACAAACACTGGGTTTAAAATTTCCATATCCAAGTCTTAGGTTTTGAGGAAAGGAGCTTAGCTCTTTTGGTGGTGGCTGGAACTGGAGAAATTTAGCCAGTCTTATGCATACTTGTTGAAGAATTATCTTCTTTTTCCAGAAGGAAATTGTTTCAGATGGAGGGGTAAAAAGCCAAAAATATTTATAAAAAACTTGAATGTTTATGGAGGAACATAAATGAAAAGCTTCCAAGCTTATGAAGTCAACTGTATGTAGACTAAGGAAGTTTTAAAACACTTCTGTGTAAAATTGTGTAAATGTCTGAAAATCTTTGTATCCCTGTAAATGAAGGTTTGTGGAAGAAATACTGTTTTCTGTTCAGCTTCAAAAAGTAAGCTTAAGATGTATTAATAATACTTTTTTTTTTTTTTTTTTTTGCATTACTCTTTCAAGAGAGAGCAAAGTTAAAGACTTTAATAGGCAGGAAGTGAATACACAAAACTTGAAAGCTTTTGGCTTTGCCTGCATATGTATGGATCAAATGTCCTGACTTAAGTGATGGGAGGGGCATTTCCCTGGGTGCACCACCACTGGCTGGGATTCTGTTCCCTGCCCTCAGTTTGTCTGTCTGGTTTCTGATCCTGTGTCAAGTGCGGTGGCATTGCCATGTGTTAGTCCTGTTTGTAAAAGCTAGTAGTGTTTTTACTTGAAGCTTGTCCCAGTCAGGCAACAAAAATCATTTTGGCTGGAGAGGAAGAGTTGCCTTTTTGCGGCGGTTTGATTTCCTGCTCTCTTCGCCCTCAGCCCTCCCTCATTCTTACCCTGTGCCCCCCACCACCCTCCTTCTCCAATTTGTAGATGGCTTTTAGTAATACTGGATGGGCAACAATCCCCAAAATATTAAATTGACATAATTTTGGAGGAAATTGAAGAAATGCAACTCAATAGTTACCTGTTGTTTTCTAGCTGGCCAGTTCAGCAGCGAGCCTTGCTTTTGACTGGCCAAGTGGAATACCTGAACCTTGGAACAAACCTTAGCATCTGATACCCCTTGATGATTTGGTAACTAAGAGACATAGAGAAGGTGTCACAGTATTGTGAGGGGAATGGACGTTTTGGAGGTGGAGGAATAAAGGAGAGCTCTTAAGGGGCAGCAGCAGGAGCAAGGTGCTGAGGTTATTGTTGTCTGTGGGACATAAACCCAAAGGTTCTGCTTTTCACAAGGCAGGATAAATTGTTTTGACAAGATCTGTTTGCAGAGAGACTATAATTTATTTCTAAACATCAACATTCTGTCAGTCATCTTTTTTTTCTTCAGTGTGCTGTGGCCAGTGCAGTGGCTGGTACTGCAGCTGGTCATTTTAAATTATAAAAAAAGTATCCAGCTGCTGCTACAGGGTAGTTTATTAGAAGAGCATAGTGGTAAAAGTTAAACTGCTGTGATTACAATAATGAATGGTTGATCATGTTTCTTCTCCCTGAAACAAAGTTTCCACAGTTTGCTTAGCAGCTGTTTGGTCTGAATTTATGGAGTTATTTTCGTATCTTTTATTCTTAGTGGGAACAGTTGAAAGCTACTTGTACAAGAGACAATTAGCTGATAAAGTAACTATTTTTTAAGTGCGGCATCTCCTGTTCCTCTGTTGAATAACCAAAGAGGAGCACAGGAGAGCAGACTATAGACTAGATGAGAAAATTAATGTGTTGTTCATGCATGTAAAGTATGTAAGCTGATGTAATTAAGGAGAATGATAATCTAGGTTATTTGTTTTCTGAATTGCATGAGGAAAAGGAAGGAAAGAATCTTAATTTACTGTCTTTGTGCTAATATTTCCTTCACTAAAATTAATCTGGGTACCTTACTCTTACTGGGAAAACTGGGATTTCTTTCTTAACTGTGACAGCTATTTGGGCAGAAGAGTGCTATGAGAACATTAGTAAATTAACTTTCTGAAGTTCAAAAATTAATAAAGGAACTTTCAAATTCAGTTGTTGGATATTTAGTTATGACCTTGTTTCTTTGGTGGACATGCTTTCTACACTGTAGAGTCATAGCAACTATTAAGAAAGGCTTCTTATATTGCAAATAATAATATAAACAATATTCTTGACTTTTCTGAATGAATGCTAGTAGCTGATATGATTTTAAAGACTTGACTGTTACTAAAGTGAAATTTTAGTGTAAGAATGGACCAGATTTTTAACATTGCTGTTGCCTACATTTTCATTCTATTTTTACCTGAATTATCTGCTTTTTGTACATGTAATATGTAAGAACATATTTTTTGGCATAAACCAAAGTATGTAACTTGTAAATAGTTAAAGGCTAGGCCTCTGCTTAAAAAATATAACCCAAAATCTGATAATGAGACATTGCTTTGTGAAGAACTATTGTGGAAGTAGATTGTCCCAAAAAGCAAATATTTGAGATTGAGGAGAATTGGGATTGGATGGCATGAGTGGTCCTACCAAGCATCTTTTAGCAGATAAAAGTAATTTGTGCTGTGTCAGAATTAGAGACTTTGGCAGGTGTTCATCAAAGGTTCAAAATAAAGGCAGACAGGTACTGGACAAAATAAAACCTGTCGGAAAAGAGAACAGAAAACTTGGCAAGAGAGAATAAAATGTGTTGCTCTAGAAGATAACAAAATACTTCAATGGCTAAATAATATTTCACTATTTCTGTCATCAAATAGTGATGTTACAGAGGTTTAGCAAGGTAATTGGTAAAAGAGATGGCAAGTCTAGAACTGTGAAGGGAATGTGGAAGTTTTGACTAAGGACAATTTACCTTTCGACAGGTAAAAGTTTTGACTAGCACGGTTTACCTGTCTAGCCAATTTCACATATGAAAAAATCAGTTTGACCTTCTTCCTTCCTGCCCCTCTTGTCTCTGGCAAGGGCAAAATTTAGTCTTGACATAGGATTTAGTTTCCAGGAAAATACCAATGGGGTCTTTGCAAGATCTGGGATGGGTTAATATGCCCCAGTAAAATATAGAATAGGCATATCCTCTGCTTTCATTTGCATCATAGGGCACACCAATATAGTCCTGGGGTGTGTTGGAATAATTTTTGGGGAGGTGGGAAAGACAGTATATGTATTTGAATAAGATATGATGTCTCTTGAGCAAAAAGTTACATTGTGTTCCAAACCATGGACCCTGTATATGAAGTTAGATGTATGTGTTCTTTAAATATTTGTAATTTTCTTTTACATTCATGTGCAGAAGATGACACTGAACTATAAGTATTTTGCAAACTTTTTTGCCGTAGTCATTCTTGATGAATAAGCAGAATGTCATTATGGCTTGGAAAATGAAATTTAATTTTCCATTCTGCATGTAATTTTCCCATTAATATGGAAGGATGATAAGGCTTTTGCTGAAAGGATCACATTTAAGTCATCACATTTTTATTTAGAGTTTATTTAGAACTTGCTTTCTGGAAGTGTGCAACAGTTTTTGCTAGAAATCTAAGAGCAGTGCTGACAAATCACTGGTTTGAGCATTCTTGGTCTGTAGAACACTTCAGCTTGCAAAGCAAATACCCATTCTCAGCATTTGCTATTCTTTTGAAGCTGATGAAGCACTTGAACTACTACTTATAAGTTGATTCTTCTTAATTTTATATCTAAGAATTTTGAAATGAAAGTTAATCTATCATCATGGAAGCCCAGCTCAGGTATTTTGACAAATGGATGGTCTTCTGTTTTGGTGGGAGCCTCACAGGGAGGAATTTGCAAGCCTGAGGTTTTCAGTTGCAGAGGAAGGTTTTAGAAATGCTGTTTGAGCTGGCACCGCTTTCTCTACTTTGGTTACTGTTGATGAGCTGGAGTCTCTGAATAGCACAGTACATTTCCTAACTTATGCAGAAAAGTTAGTTGATATTTTCCACCTGAGCCAATGTTGAGGACTCATTTGCAAAGCATATAACTTTGTCAAACATTTGAGCTGAGAGCTGAATGAGTTGGGGAGCTTTGTTTTGGTCTGTCATGAGGTTGGCAGAAGTGCTGAGTTCCCTGCTTGCTTTGCTGCACGACAAGTTCAACATTTTGGGATAAGTGGTTTAAGACAGTATAGTGCTTCCAAATTTTTTTCCCATGTGTCTGAAGGAATAAAAATAATTCAGTGCTGACTGAACAAATGTACAATCTTTTTTTGTTGCTTTTCATTTAATTGTAATTTTAAAAGGTGCCTTCTTTCATTTTGATGCTTGCTGAAATGTTCTATAGCATAGCAGACCCACTTACAGAAGAATAAAATTGGAACTTTTATTTTATAAGTTCATAGTTCTCAATATCCCGACTTTCCCTTCTGCATAGCAGGTACCCAGCCTATTTGTTGCACTATTTTATCTTAAGTAATTTTGGTTTTAGGGGATGATTAGAAGCTTAAACATTCTGCATATTTTCATATTGCTACCTAGCATTTGATGTACACTAGGGTGAGCCTCTATATAGAAGATTCCTGTTTCATCTCTTTCTGGAATATTCAAGCAAGAATTATTCCTCAACCCTGAATCAGTCAGGTGTTTAGGAAGCAACTCATGTCTTTCCAGTTATTCAAAATGCTAAAAGGTCAAATTCATATCTGAATAACTGATGGAGATTTCTAGTAATGAAAGTTTCTCATTCCCTGAAGCATTTTGCCAGATATCAGATTAATAATCCTTTCCTCATGATGTAATGATGTAATTAACAATGTTTGCTGCCCATCTGCTAAAGAGCTAGTAAAATTGAGGTGGAAAACTGATACAGAATAACTGAAAAAGACTACAGAATTGGAGAAAATCGAAGATATAACTACTACATAATAGGCGTGAAGAGATTTAGTGGAAGAACAGTGGCAACTCTGAAAATTTAAGAATTAGGTTGTTAGCTTCATGTGTCTGCCCCTGCTGCTGAAGTAAAGTCTTTTCCTGGGCATTCTTTCCCTTCCTTAGGCAATGATTGTGAAACAGATTGCAAAAATTTCTCGATGGCAGTATATTTCTGTGCTGAATTAGCTCTAATCTGTACTCAACTCTGATGTTGTCAGAAAGGAGTGTGGGATAGAGCAAATGCTTAGAGACTAGGGGTGTTATTATGCAGTCCTTGAGCTGCAGTGCTGATTTTCAGCATTCTTGACTTTTTTTTTCCCACTTGTTTTAAGCATGATGTGTATGTAAACTGCATACCTTGTTTCCTGCATACTGAAATAACTTTTGGGTTTGTGCTTGTAAAAAGAAAGATGCTGCAAACAGCTGACTGACTCAGCAATTAGTAAATCAAATGAAATGGGATATTTCTAAGAAGAAACCTGAAGGTTTGCAGCGTGATTTGGGAAACTGTGGGCTGGATTGCTGCATTGCCAAAAGCTGCATTAAAACAGCAGTGCTTTTTTTTAGAAAAGCTAATTCATTGGGTTATCGTCGCAGTTTCCTCATCCTTGTTTTGACAGTGTTAATAGCTCTGAGGATTCTGTTTCAACTACCTGAAAGTAGTTACTGACTTTACATAAAAAGGGACAACAAAAAAATTGGGATCTGTATTACTAACTGAATCCATTGTTTTGGAAACTTAATAACGTAATGTTTCCTGTGTTCTTCCATGGTAAACAAAACTTCCTGAATTAGGGACCGTTATCTCACCTGAAGCCAGAAAAAGTTTGTCTGCTTTATTTTACTTAGAAGAATGGAATATTTTGTTGCTGTTGTTGCTTAAAGTGATCTTGCTACTCTTGCAAGTGAGAAATGATAGTCATTTGTCAGCTCAGCCAAATTTCAGATACTGTTGCAAGCTGCAGAGCTTTGCCTGGAGGCAGATGCATATATCCGAAACTAGAATTTCTGTGGGAGGATTAGTATTTGTGCATGAAGACATATGCTCAGCCAAGCAGTTTGTTGGTTTGGGTATGTTTTCTCCTGTTGACACTGACAGACAGTCTTACTGAAAAGCTTCAAATCTGGCAGAAGGCAGAAAACCATTCCCTCTTCATTATTTATTTCCTTCACCACAAAATTTTGTTTTAAATAGAACATTAATATTTTCAAAGGACTAAGCCCCTAGGCCAGACTTTATTTTTTTTTTTTATTGCTAGGGGAAGTTGTCTATATTACTTCTGTGCCCTAGGGTAGCTTTTTACTAAAGGTTTACTTTTGTGTTCTGTAAACTTAACTGTTCCTAAAGTTCTCCTAATAAGCCGTGTGTTTTTTTGGACTTTGGAGTTATGATACACTTGTTCACCTCCTAAACAGCTGTCTCTAAGATTTCCATTACTTACTGAGGGCTAATATTGTAATGTGGGATAATGTAAGACTTATTAATGTGGACAAGAATACAATTTTCTCATTTTCCTCTTTGATTAACAAATGCTAATTACATAGTGCAAGAAACTATTTCCTGTTTTATTTGTGAGGGTGTTTAATAGTTTCATTTGGTTCCTAAGTTGGTAAATATGTAAACAGCCTTTTTTTAGCTCTGTATACAGCCAGAAATTATTTAATTTGGAACTCTAATATTTATATTTTTTTTGCAATGAAGCTATGGAGCTGAATAGATAGTGGTCTGTCTCATGCCAGACTGCTGCAATAAATGATTTCTTAGTGTCCAAAGAGACATAATTATATGTGTGGAGCAGTGGTTTTACTTGGGGGATTTTCTACCACTTAGCACTTTGTTTATTATCTTTGTAAGAAAATATTAATATCATTGATGCCCTGTGTAAATGTTGAGAAGCACTGTGTAAATGTGACATTTGCTTTTGTGAATTTACCGGTTGACTTATTTCAAGTACTGCCTCTTGTGAATGGCAAGATCTTAGGATCTTGCTTAGTTAACTCCCCCTCCCACTTTTCTCACTCTAAGTAATGTGCTATCATTCCTGCTATAATACTCAGTGTGTGTGAATTTAAAAAATCTAAGCCTTTAATTAGAAGTAGAAAATTCTGTAGTTCTCTTTCTCTGCATATAGGATAGAGTTGCTGTAACTTTATTATCCTGCAGTTGTTAACACTTGCAAACTGATTTATTGGCCCATGGAAGGCAAAGGTTGTGGTCTTTTAAGCACCATTAAAACAGTGTATTTGAATGTCTGTAACTTTGCATCCCTCTGATCATCTCTGAGGTAATGGGAAATAATTGTAATTATTTCACTCTGTAGTTCCATTAGTAGTTATCAGTGGAAAAAAATAAAATGGGTATGGGAGTAACTCATATACATTTTTTTCCCTAAACTCTGTTCTCCTGTGGCATCCACACCTGGAAGCTTTACTACTGAGTGTTTTGCATCAGATCAGAGAAAGAGAGGTTACAGATTATTCATTTGAATATTAAACCTAGAATGAAGCAGGCAATTCTCCCGAAGCCCTCTGTGTGCTGTTGAAAAAGGCATTGATCATAGGGCATGCAACGTTACAGAATGTAAAATTTATGAGGGCAGCTGTCATTGATTTTAATGTAGTTATGTGTTTAGCTATTTTGCATTCATTATTAAATAGGATATTTTTACTCAATAGGTCTGGAAACATTTAGTCTTTTCTCATGAGTTAGGGAAGACTAGAAGATGTTAAAGCCCCATCTCTGTCAGCTGAAGGGACCCTTGTTAATACATTTGCTTGTGTTAATATTATGTACACTTTTTCTAGCAAAGAGCAGTATTCTGAAAATGGAAGGTGAGCCAGATTTATAAAAACTAAGTGAAGCAATTCACATAGTGTGCGTGGCTGTGCACATGCACACACGTGTGTAGCTGGGGTTACTGCTGGCTGGTACCCTGGAGGGGCTGGTGCTTCTGCCGGGTTGCTGCTGCTTGGTCTAAGGCTGTTGCCCTGCTGGTGTTTTTTGGGGAAGACCACGTGATCTGTTGGAGTAAGTGATAACCATCTGATGTCTCCTGAGCTTCATGTGACTTTTGGTGAAGAGCTGCCCCTGAGCTCCACAGTCAGTGCTCTTTACACAAGAAATGTGTGTCTGTAGTGTCGGGGATGTGCCTCTGCTGCTGGTTCCACCTGAGCTCTGCCCAGCAAGAGGTGAGAGGACAAGACTGGAGTTGAAATTGGATAGGAAGGTCGAGTTTTCAGAGTAAAGTACAGCTCAGTCTTTATGTTTTCATAGCCCCTTACAATGGAAACATTTCTGGAAAAATATACCACCCACTCTTTATAAACAAACAATGCAAACAAAAAGCTTTAGTTGACACAAACATTAAATGTTTTTGGCTTCTGGATTCCTTCATAGTGAATGTTTTGTCAATGGAAGGAGCTGAGAGGTGTCTAATGCATTTTTCACTGTGGCTCACATCCTCCACACACACCAGTGCTGGTTGCTTTGCATACTTGTGAAACAATGAGGGTAGTGTTTCCTGGTGGCTGAAGAGAAGGTGCAGAGGGTGTCTGCCAGCTCGCAGCAGTCAACACACAACTCTTTGTTGATAGTTCCAGTGGAGGCAGGCATGCCTGGATTGATGCTCTGTGCTCCTACTTAAAGCTGATGTAAGTTAATACTATCAAAATAAACTGGTTTTGCTGATTGCCTTACTAGTGTTTTTGAATCATGATAGTTAAGAAAGATTTCTGTCTTTACAAACCTGCAGTGCTTCTTCTGATTTGTGAATAATTTGGGTTTTGTCTTTCTGGAGAGCAGTTGTGAGGTTGTGAAAGATAGTTTGTGGTTTGTTTTGTTTGTTTGTTTGGTTGGGGTTTTTTTTGGTTTTTTTTGTGTTGGGCTTTCTTTTTTTTTTTTGTGAGTGGAAAAATTCTGTGTAGGTAGCTTAAATTATGAAAAAGCTATTTCTTACAGTCCAAAGGAATTTAGTAGTGATGCTGAATATGATAGTGTACACTAGACTGGTGAGAGCAATAGATTGTCTTGTATTTTTATTTTTTTTTCCTGGTGCTTTCCAGCAGTGTAGTACTCTCAAGCAACATGAAAATGAGCTTTTCAGTAGTCTTGATTTGGGGGTACAGGTTGAGGTGCGTTTTACAGTTGACTTCTAAAAATCAGATTTACTTCAAGAAAGCTCTGTGAGTTCAATCACTCTTGATCTCTTTCATACACTGCTTGTGTTGACTTGTGTTGCTTTGAGTCCCTGTCCCCTTGGGCAGCAGGAGGCCTGTGAGAGGAAGATGCTGCTGCCTTGTTTGCATGGCCATGTGTGCCAGAACCAGTGCTTGGTTGGTGAACAACCTGTTAGTGAAGACCAAGAAAAGTAATGACATACACTTTAGATGTCAGTCTGATCAAAGCAACTGTTACTTTGACAGTTTTTTTTCCTTACTTTTGGGGAGATAATATGATAGCAGTGTGTACTTAACAGCTGTTAAACATAATACCTGTCTTTATGGTTTTGCTGATTCCTATGAATCTTTTTTTTATTTTTTTTCAAACAAATTGCATGCAGGGAAGAAAAAGATATTTGGATTGTCTCCATTTAGAAAGATTTACTCAAATGATTTTTTTTCCCCTTCTTGTCTTTCTGTATAAGATAAGGCCATGGAGACACACAGAACAAAACTCTGATTGTTTTGTTGTACACTTTGGGGTTTCTATGTAATTTTGGTAACTTCAGGGATAAGAGGAAGATGATGTGATTTTCTTGGTGTTACAAATCTGTTTTGATAAACATTAAACTCCAGAGTTCAATGGCACCCTAATAATTTAATGCTTTTCTGTTCAGTCTCTTGCACTGATTTTTCTGACCTTGTGCAGGGTCATACCACTGTATTTAGCTGGTAGGAAAAAAGTTGATGCAATGCAGTTGGCTCCATATTTTATGGCACATGCATGATTTTTTGTGTGTGGGGAGGTGCTTCACTGAATACAAAAGCAATTGACTGCACAGACTAGAAAGGTAATGCATGGCTAAAAAATTATACAGTCAATCTGTATTATATTTAGGAAGAGGTGAAAGTGGTAAGTATGGTATGACAAGTAGGAATAGCTATTTCATTGGGCATAGATAGCTCTGCGTGACTGTTGCTGTTTTTAACGTTAAATGTATCAGAAGGAAGTTCTCTGTGTAATAGGAATGCAAATATTGAGACTATTCAGTATAGCCACTTGCTTGAATATGAGACAGTTATATTTTGCACTCTACAAACATTGTGGCTGTGAATCTGGTCAGCATATTAGATTGACTGGCTAAAATTTATTTAGGTTTAAATAAGTTTCAAATAAACCTTTCTTCATTTTTAAATGATGTCCTGGTTTTGGCTGTGATATAATTTATTTTCTTCTTAGTAGCTGGTACAGAGTTGTGTTTTGGTTTCAGTATGAGAATTATGTTGATAACACACTGATGTTTTAGTTGTTGCTAAGTAGGACTTACTCCAAGGCAAGGAATTTTTAGTGCCTCACGCTCTTGGCAGTGAGGGGGTGTGCAAAAAGCTGGGAGGGAGCATGTCCAGTTCAGCTGACCCAAACTGGCCAAAGGGATATTCCACAGCACAGAACATCATGCCCAGTGTATGTAAGCAGGAGGTGAGGGGCTGGGGAATTGGCCTGAGATACAAACACAGGTTGTGTGGGGAGTGGTTTTGTTGATGGATGAGAAGCTCAGCATGACCCCCTTCCTCCCAGCAATGTGCACTCACAGCCCAGGAGGATGACCATGCCCAGGGCTGCATCCAAAGCAG
>VXBQ01016762.1:97169-353911 GCA_013400175.1 Phainopepla nitens | reverse complement strand
CTAGGGCTGCATCCAAAGCAGTGTGGCCAGCTGGGCAAGGATGGGGGGGGATTCTGCCCCTCTGCTCTGCCCTGGTGAGACCCCACCTGCAGTGCAGGGTCCACCTCTGGGCCTCCAGCAAGAAAGCATGTGCACCTGCTGGAGTGAGTCCAGAGGAGGGACACCAAGATGCTCAGAGGGCCAGAGCATGTCTCCTGTGCAGGCAGGCTGAGAGATTTGGAGCTGTTCTGCCTGGAGAAGTGTGGACTCCAGGGAGACCATAAACCTTCCAGTACCTAAAGGGAGCTAAAAGAGCTGGGGAGGGACTTTTTACAAGGACAGCTAATTATGGGACAATGAGTAATGGCTTTAAACAGAGAGAGAGTAGATACAGATGAGATATAAAAAGAACTTTATTGTGAGGATGGTGAGGCATGAGAACAGGTTGCCCAGAAATGTTATGGGTGCCCAGTCCCTGGACATATTCAAGGCCTGACTGGATGGGGCTTTCAGCAATGTGTTCTAGTGGCAGGTGTCCCTGCCTGTGATGAGGGGTTGGAACTGGATGGCCTTTAAGGTTCCTTCCAACCTAAACCATTCTATGATTCTGTGAAGGTCAGAAATGCATGATCAAGGCAGTGTAATATCCTCTATAACAGGAAGCTTGTGGAGTGGAGAAAGCCACATGTGATACTGTTACAGAGCAAACTAAGGAAATATGGCCTAGATAAAAAAAAGCTATTTTAGGATGTGTGTAAACTCATTAGGTTAACATTAGCCAGAGATTTTTTTCAGTAGTTCTGAAAAAAGTAGTTTCCTTTCAGCAAGGAAAGCATATTGTATGGGATTTTGTATGATTGTTTCAGCTAACCGCTCTTGTTCTTGCTGGCTAATTAGCATATGGTTATGAAATCTAAAGACAAGATGTGTTTGGGAGTAAATGCAGTTACACAAAGGTGGGATGGCAATTCAGAAAAATCTTAAATGTTGGAAAGTGACCTAGGAGAATAGGATTTGATTTAGAAGAATAAGTGGAATGCTTTATATTCAGGTCAAAATAAAATATGGAGAACATCTGTTAAATTCCTCCTCCAATGCCATTCCTCACCATGGATTATAAAATGAAAGCCAACATTGCAGTATGGTTGAGAAAGAAGAGATGTGTGTATGTATTGGCATGACTAATTGGTGGTATAATCTGGAGGATGTGCAGCTGAACCTTTTGCTTTGTTCTATATTGTGAAATTCAAGTATGGAATCTGGTTTGGCCATTGTATTTCAAGAAAGATGCAGGCACATTTAATTTGCCTCAGGAGTGTAATGACTGATGATTTAGGAAAGGTGCTATGTGCAGAAGGAATGATTGAATTGTCATTTTTGTAACCCAAAGAAAAGATCAAGGGAAACCATAAGCTTTTAAGTGTGTGGAAGCTCACTGCAGATAAGTGAACATCTGCCCTTGGTAGGTGTGCCTTGCTTACTAATGGCAAGGTGGGCCATTCCCTGTGTGTCCTCCTCTCGCTGTTTGCCTCTTGGTTTTGTGTTTTATAAGCACTAGTTTATAAGTTTCTAGTCAGTGTCTGGACAGCACTGAACAGAGCCTGTATCTTGGGATCCTTTGAAGAAATATTCAAATTAGCAAAATCACTACAGCAAGGATCTCCATCTAACCGGGTGGGTGTAGAGAGAGGTACTTCAGTCTAAACTTTAGAGCAGATAGAAGAAAATTTGCTCCCGGACTTGCCAGCCACTTGGCCAGTAACAGACCTATTTCCCCATTGGTAAAAATGGATCATGTTCTCCACCCACCTCTGTAGGGCACCTGAGTTTTGGTGAAGAAAACTGCTACACAAAAGGCTAATTTAACATAAGCAACACTTTTGTGTGTGTGTGTGTGTGTGTGTGTATTGCATGTTACAGTGCAGCGTGTAGAGCCTAGTCAGATATATCATGGAAATCTGTTTAACCTCTTGAAGGCAACAGCTGATTTGCTTTGATAAAAGAGGTTGGATCTCTTCAGAATTATGTAATGATCTCTTATATTAATGTGTTCAGAAAAAAACAAACATGATTTATGTTAGGTTTCCTGCTGGATATGTCTTGGATCATATTTTTCTCTCCCTTTGAAACTTACCTTTTTTTTTTACAGATTTGGTAAAAATTGATATCATTTTGAGGAGAGCTTTAGCAAGTTTTATTAATAATCAGACTTTAAGCCAAGACATTTTCCCCTTCCACTTTCTATGCAAAAAAAGGGAAACTGACAAATACTATACTTATATTACCTGCTTCAATATTGAGGTAATAATTAATAAATAGGTGATTGACAAACACCATTTCTATTACTGCCAATCTTAACCTTCCTTACCATATACTTCCTCCATATTTTCATGTTACCATAGTATCAACATCTTTTTTATTTTTTTACTCCCTTGTATAATGTTTTTCATCTGGACGGATACCTAGAGGTAACAGTTTAAACAGGCAGAGCAAGAAACTTGAGTAACTTAGTAGGTTCAGATGTAATATGGCAAGTGCAAGATACAAGCTTGAATAATATATGGCAAATATTACCTTAGTGTAGATGAATTTCAATTGCATTAAAAATTGAAGAAATCTCTCTTGAATGTTAAGACATATTCTTTACTTTTCAGCTGCTTAGAATTTCTTTCAGACATTGCTGTATTAATTCAACAAAGGCAGAGATTTGAAGGAATTCATTCAGTATTGCTAAAGTTTTAATGGATAAGACTTGGAAAGGCCCAGGCATCATCTTTCAGGTGTCACTTTTTTTTTTTCTAGAAGTGAAAAAAACGTTGCTTCTTAAGCGTCAAGTCTGTATTACTGTAATAACACCTTTTTTTTTTTTTTTTTAACAAGAGCTGTCATTATAAATGCTAATGTTTAACTTGTGGGCGAGAGATGAAAGAATGTAAAAACCCCTACATCTATAAACTAGAATATGGATAGGAAGATTTAGTCCAAAAGAGTGATCATCTGTGGAGCTGCTCATGTGAATGTGTGCTGTTTTTTGAGGAGGCTGTTTTCATGCCTTATTGAGAACAATTCATAGTTTGTTGTGCTAAGTATTCATGATTGGATAGAAGACGACATATATAGAACTCAAAAATAGATAACAGCTTATTTGGGAGGACAGGCAGTCCTCCCACTTAAATCATATCATCTGGAAGGCTAAAAAATGTTGATGACTTGTTCCACCTCTCCACTCTTCCCTGCATATGTTGTTTTCCTCACAAGCACAGTTCACTGCCTGTTTTTAGAAACAGTCTTTGACTCCTTCTCCCTTGCATGGGATTTTAGGTTTTGAAATCTTAGATGGGAAACTTTCCTCCCCTTCCACCTCAAGCTCTGCCAGAACTGAGCTGGGAACTTATCTGAATTTCTGTTTTTCCTCTAGGACTGCCTTAGGACCTTGCTGGTGGAATACCTCTTTTGTTTCTACGTTCATGTCGGAATGGCCTAGGCCAGTCTGCTGCTCTATGGTCCCTGCCACAGGTGCTCTGCAGCAATGTGTCAGGATTTTGCCACCAGTGCTAGTAGACCATCCAGATGGCTGTAAACCTGCAGAGGAGGTGAGTACAAAATGTGCTCCAGGAACTTTTGATGCTTTGGTCAGGTCTGTCACCTTTCGGTGTGTTTCAGAGCAAAGGGAGCACTTAATGACTGCATATGTGCTTTGTCACTGGATTGCACTGGACTTGTGTGGCAAGGTTTTGCTAGTGACCTAGTTAGAGGCATCTTCTCTGAGAAGCTGCTAGAAATTTCCTGTGTGTGCAATGGAACCAGTACCTGCCATTTCCCAGGGGGACCTGCTGCTGGCTGAGGCCATCACTTCCAGTGGTGGAGTCTCTGGGGCACCATATAGGAAACCCATGTGGGACCAGTATGTTCCTGAAGGACTGCACCCCACAGAAGGGACCCACACTGGAGCAGTTCATGAAGAACTGCAGCTCTTGGGAAGGACTCAGGTTGGAGAAGTTTGTCAAGGGCTGCTTCCTGTGGGAGCAGGGGAGAAGTGTGAGTAATCCTCCCCCTGTGGAGGAAGGAGAGGCAGAGCCAGGATATGATGAACTGACTGTAACCCTGTTCCCCTGTGCTGCTAGGGGGAGGAGAAGGTTGAGAAAACTATGAGTGAAGTTGAGCCTGGGAAGATGGAAGGGGTGGGAGGAAAGTTTTTTTAAAGGTTTGGTTTTATTTCTCATCCTACTCTGATTTGGCTGGTAATAAACTGAACTGGTTTCCCCATCTTGAGTCTGTTTTGCTTGTGATGGTGAGAGATTTCTCCCTACCCTTATCTGGACTCTCAAACCCTTTGTTATATTTTCTTTCCCTTGTCCAGCTGAGGAGGGACAGTGACTTTGGTGGGCACCTGGAATCCAGCCAGGGTCAATACTCCACATGCGTATTCCATATTTTACTGTTCCTTCATCTTCCTGTTGGACTAGTTCAGTTGTCTGCAGCTACTAAACAAGTTTCCATAAGAATCCCTTTAAATATTAGTGCAGACCTAATTAAACTGTTACTGTGATTCTCTCTGAGTATTAGGAAGCATAGTATCCAAGTGGATAAAGGACCTCATTGTTAGTTTTCCGAAATTCACCTTTACCCTCTCAGTATATCTTGAAAAAGAGTTATTTAGTCCAGTGAACTGTAATTCAGATCAACTTTCCATCCAGATGACTTAAGAAAGCCTGAGTTTTATTTTCTACAATAAACACAGTACCCTTAAAATATCCTTGTCAGACAAAAGATGATTTATTAAACTACCACTGTGTCGTCATTGGCTGTGCAGTGGGGTGTTTAACAACTGAGTATTCGTGAAGCCTCCTCTGTGTGTGTGTCTCCTACACTTTTTTTTATGCTTGATTGAAGCGAGATGGAGAACCAAAGTTTAATGAGATGGACAGGTAAAGATGTGGTGTGACAAGTCCATTCCTTTGGTGGAAAAGTTTAACCAGTGCAGTTGTATTTAGTGTGTTAAATGGTGTCCTGCACGTGCAATCATTGGTATTGACATTTTGTGCTAATTTTTTGTCCTGATTTTTTTCTTTCCTGAAAACTATTAGCAGTTTTCATGGATTAGTTTTTACAGACTGAGTTCTGAAGGATTCTCTGGGCCCAATTCTGAAGTTCAGGTTCAGCATGGTAAAATGGGAAAAGTGTGTTTCATGTTTGAGTGGGTCCTTTTCCAGTTAACTTCAAAAGGACAAGTAGTCTTAAATTCAATCCTTCAAAGGTATAATTGGAACAAGTATCAGTTTAGAGGACAGCAAAAAGTATATCCAAAATTAGTACCTAATAGTCTTTAGTAGGAGAGAGAGGCTGCTAAGAAAAAAAATGTAGGGTAAAAAAAAAAAAGAATAGAGCAAATTTTTTTACTTCTAGGTTTACTTCTTTTGGTCCCTCAAGTGGTATCTTCACTGTTTTTTTTCATGATAGCCCAATCACCTTTTCTGTGATTGCTGACTAATGTTGAATTTAATGAGATCACAGATTTGAGTAGAAATAACTCCTTTTGGGAGAATACCTGATTGGTCTGAGTCTGCACTGAGACACTGATGTGGGTGAATAAACACAATTATTCTTGGTTATTTTTCAATTGTGTCAGTTCTCTGATTAAGTTTCTTTGCTGTGCAAATTTTTGCTGGCAGAGCAGAAGGCTGGCACATTGGAGAAGCAGCTACTTACACAGTATTAGCGTGCTGATAAATCTTTAACCATGGTCTGGCTTCTAAGGCATGTCTACTCTCCTTGCAAAGATTCTAGAGCTTTCAGAGAAGATGAAAATCTTTCAGAAAATGTATTGAAGAGTAATTTTAAATTTCCTGGAGCACAGAATTTTAGATGATGTTCTTAGTATCTAATCTCTGATTTAACTTAAATTTTAACAGTGATTTTATTTCTCAAATTCCATGATTTTTAATTAATATATAGTTGAATTTCCAAAACAATTCCATCATATTCCTTTCTTTAATATTTTCTGACAGATTGACCTTTTTTTGGTGACCTGTTTGTCTCTTGGCTTCTAGTCAGGAATTAATTTGGAATTGTAAAAAGCTCAAGTTGTTACAAGCTTTATACCTTCAAAAAACATTTTATGTCAAATTAAATACACTAGCTGTTTTTTTTCATGACAGGGCTCGCAGTTTCTGGCGGAAAAAATAGCAAAGTAAGAAGCACCAAAGTATTTGAAAAAAATTTAAGTAATTCACTGAAGTCTGATGCATAGCTGCCATACTGAATGTTCTGCTGATTGTTTTCCCTATGCAACTATGCAGAAAATTGTTATCATCACACTTACAGGTAACTGGGGAAACAAGAGAACTCTTCCACAAATTGCATATCACACTCTTGAGATTTCTAAGGACTGTGGTACACCACAACAAATAAAAAATTCCAAATTTTGTTTTCTTTTTTACCTTACTGATGCATTTTCTGTATGTTGATATGGCTATTTAATTTGAATTGATCAAACTAGGATGAAAATTTACAAGTTAGGCCAGATGAAAAACATGTTTTGGAATCACTAGCTGTAAGATTCTAGTCTTGAAATTTAACGTCTGAGCAAATCTGCCATTTTTCTAAGAAATATCTAAGAAACAAAGAAGAAATACTTAAGAAATAAAATCCAGCAACATTTGAAAAGCATTTATTACAGAATAATGAAAATGTAGCATTTTCTTTTGAAAATGACTTTGTTTAAATAATTTCCATGGCCTAAGTGAAAACTAATTTTTTTTTAAGTTTTCTTGATTTTTGTTTTTCTAGCATTTTCTCCCATAAATGAGCTCAAAGCATGATGGGTTTGTTCTTTTTTTTAAAAAAAAGTGCAGATTTTTGAAAATGTTAACAAAACAGGACTTCTGTTTCTGTAGAACTCAATTTATCTTCTCCGTACTGCTGCTTTTGACCAAATGTGAACTTGAATGTAAATATTTATATTTTTTAATGAAGCTGAAAACTGGGTAGAAGTATGTGCATGATCAATTAAAATCTCTGTGATTTGGCCCATAGTTGTCCTCTTTTACAGTTACAGGAACGTATTTAATAGCTGGGTGGGTACTGTGTGCCTGAGGTTTTTTGAATCATGGGCTGCTTTGTGTTTCTTAGATAGGTGGGTTCTTCTGCCACTTTCTCCTCCTCTTCTTCTACAGTCTTGAGTCCAGCAGTAGCAGAACATTTTCCATCTTGTCTCTACATTACTCTAAGGTAATGTTAGCTTAATTTTTGTTGATATGGTAGCAAACTAGGAGATGCAGATGTAAGAGCAATGGGGTAGAAGGGGGCATCTGCTTGCAGGGACCTGAACTGGTCAAAGCTGCTCCCTGTCAGGGTTAGGGATAGTTTGCTTGCTTGAATAGAAAAGGGTAAAAGGCACTGAAAAGGAAAGGGAGAGTAGAACTCTGTGGTGAGAGTGTCTCCGTGTGAAACCAGCCTTTGCAAGCCTTTGTTCAAAATGGGCAGTACTGATACCTCTGTGAATTCTCCTGTGATGTCAGGCATCACAGGTCAGCACAGAAACCTCTGTAGCTTACCCAAAGACTGAATTCTGGAGTTTAAGCTCAGTTCCTGTGGAGATAGCAGTACCAGTGCTGACGACCAAGATGCCACTTGCACAAAGATCCAGGACTCTAGTCCTGAAGAAGAGCCAATGCTATATCAATCTACTTGCAAACTATTCTAGCAACTTCTGCCTGTCAGTTTCTTCTTGCCTTGTCCAGTCTCGAAAATGTTCTCAAGTTCTAAAGGACTTCCAGAACTCTGCATTTATTACTCTGCCTTTTTAGCTTTTTATCTGAGAATTCTTTTCTTCTTGTTCACCTCTTCAATGTAGAACCCAAAACATGAATATTGCCTACTTTAGAAATCAACTTAACTCAGAAAAATGTATGAGTCTCATGGTTGAAGAAAATCTCATGATTCTTCTTTTTATACCATGTGTACATTCGCATGGATTAACAATGAAACAAAGGACTTAAAAGTGTGGTATTTCTCAAATTTGTGTTGTCAGTGATCTCTGGAAAGACAGAATTAAGGAAAACTGCCTCTAATACAACTGAGTCTGAGGGGGAACGGGAAGGATGGATGTGAAGAATCTTCCCTTTAGTGCAATACTCTGTGCGTTAATTAAGTACAAAACAGTTGTTAGCAGCAGAAGTTACCTGCTGAGCATGCAGCTTTGTGATGTGAGAACAGGCTTACCCGGGAATGTGTGCTTAAAAGCTATATGGCCTTTCTCTATAAATACAGCCTTTTTGCTCTCTAGGTAGTCTTTTTATTTGCCTGTGGATAGAAAGCAAAGGAACACAAGTTTTTGGGAGAGACAGTGCAAAAAATTTCCTGTATCCCAAAATTTGATGATGCTAGCTTTTCTTTTTTTTCCCCTCCATATCTGATCAGTCTTTTCTTTCTAGAAAAAGAGAAACATGCATATGTTCTGATTTTTTTTCTTTTTTGGAGGGGGGGGTTTGTTTGTTTGTTTTTTGTTGCTAGACTTTTGTGGATGGAGATCTGATGTTTTCTCTGTATTTCAAAAAGTGTTTAGCCCTGCAAAACTGCTGACTTATTTTGGTTAGAATCTGGATGTTTCCCTAGACATGACGAGGTGTGGTTCTTTTTGATTTTTATTTTAAACTATCTGCAGTGCTACTTTTAAAAGAATGGGAAGTAAAACTTGTTAACTTGTTTGAATTCTTTGCCATTCTTCATTCTACTTGCAATATCATTCTTCATTTTACTTGCAGTAGTAGAATCCACCGTGTGTTAAGTGATTGTTACCTGCATGTTTTCAAGTTATATATCCTAATTCTTCAAGTCTTCACGATTAGTCATGTGTTATCCTTTCAGCAGTTTTTAACTTGATATCTGCCTGTATTTGATTTTTCAGTAAATTCTGCTGTTACTCTAGGCAGAATTCAGCCAGCTTCTCTATGACAAACACCCTATAGCCCCAGCACGTATGATGAATTTTTCTTTACCTGTGCTTTTTTTGAAGCTTTTCTTCTAAAGCACTGTATTGAATATTTTCCATGTATACTGAAGGCAGAGGAAGTGTTCTTCCAAGTTATTTGGTATTTCTTCAATTTTCCCTGCTGGATTTTTAATCTACAGTAGAAAGTTTTCAGGATTAGATGTTTCTGCACTTACATAAGGATGACTGAATCTATTGACTGCAATGTACCCAACGTTTCCAGAAGTCTCCTCTATAATATTTTTTTCTCTAAATAGCTGACTCTGCTTTTCTTTAAATCAAATTCTTGCCCATTAGCGATTCATCCTTAATGATGGCTATTTGCCTGTGTAATTTTCTGTCATCTTTAAAAGTATTTGAAGAATTAATGAACACAATTTTATTCCACTCCAGCTTGTGGCTTTGATACATACCTAAAAGTAATCAGAAGCTTTATGGCAATTTGATATTTTTGAACATTTGAGATTTGGGTTGAAATATTTAATAATTTCTTACAGCATACAATGAATGTGTCAAGGATGTCTTGTATAAGATTTATTCACTTGATTGTTCAGAGCCTGCATATGTTTTTGTCTATGAAAAATATGTAACAAGTTTTGTAATGGTGAATTCACCTGACCTTCAAGTAGCAAAAGATTTCTCCTTGAAGTAGGTAATTCTCTCATGCTGACACCTGAGTTTCTAGTTTTCTTCTCTTCTAACTTAATGGCAGAATAGAGAGTAAATTTGAGACTCTATTGTCTGTGTTCATCACTGTCTTCAAGAAGAATTTGCTTATTTCCTCAAAATACTTCAAAAGCATATGCTACCTGACATTTTTGAGTGTTAACATGTGCAGACTGAAGCAAGTATAATCTGCAGACAATTCTATTATTTGACACATTTGTTTGAAGAGTGAACTATTGATAAGGACAGTATCCATTTCAGTTAGTCTCAGCTGGTAAATTGTGAGTTTGCTGTTGGACATTTTAACGTAGAACTTGTAAAACATTTTGGAAGTCAGTTTGGCTTTCTGAACCATGCAGAAATGTTGTAAAGGAGGATGGAAAATATGAGCATTGTGAATATGAAACAGCTTACTGTGGTTTTACTTCCACATTGTCTAATCTAGTGCATATGATTTCTTAAAGAAGCTTGCTCACAATATTAAATTTAATTTTTTTTCAGAAAGAACTTTCACTTTGAAAGAAGTCCTATCAGGTAGCCTATTCTACTTAACAGCTCATCTGGCACCTGCCAATTTTAATTATTTAAAATATTTTTTGGAAATGTATGAATTCTTATTAGAAATTCTTGACTGCTTGCATGCTTTGTTTCTTAGGGAACCTACACCTTGTAAGGCCAGGTGATGCTGCTTTTGGCTAGAAGCCTTCACCCTATGTTACATCCTCTCACGAGGCCGAGTGCCTAAAATATGTGGAGGTGTTTACAGCTTCTCCTTGCAGACAGCTAATAGTGTCCTAATAGCCTAATCTCTGCTACTGTGACACTACTCCACTGCAATATAAATTTTGGATAGTTCAGCTTTTAATTTCGTAACAGACCATTTAGATCCAATAGGGAGCCTAAAATTACTTTGTTTTAAGCTGTTTCTTCTGAGTAATGGTAAACTTGCACAGTCTGTACCTCACATGACAAATTGTTTTTCTTGAGGAAATGGAGGTCCTCACCTAGAACACCTGTGTTGATGTGACCTCAATTTTCTCTAAAAGTCCTGTAGTGTTGGGGTTGAAAGACCAGCTAACACAGCTCTTCAGGGAGTTATTAAAGACTGGAGTCAGTTTATAGCTCTGGGATGCTGATCAGCAGGAGTGTTGCTGTGCTGGAAAAGCTAAGTGCTGGGTCACCATCTGTGAATCTTCCAAAAAGAAAAACTGTTCCAGTGGTTCTAGTCCACTTCAGCCTTCTAGGCTGCTGTGAAGGGTAGCAGGAGGCTCAAATAAGTCTCATTGATGCATCTTCAGCCATTAATTATTGCATGTCAAGGGTTTATGAGCTTAGTGTTTAAATCATCTCTTGCTGCTGTTAACAACAAAAGCTTTTCACTCATGAATTGCTCATTGTCTTTGTGCTGCCTCTGATACTCAGTGATGAAAATACTGCCTGTATTCTCCAGCTGGCTGTTTCTCTTAGTCAAGCACCCTCAGTAGCCCTCCCAGAGTGTGCATGCATAGTAGCTATGGCTTGGAAGAGGAATGTTTGCTCTCTGTCAGCATCTGAGGTGTCAGTAACCCAATTTAAGACTACAGTTGTTTCACAAAAAGAAATAACTGTCTTTCAGCTTATGAATCTGCTTCCCAGAAAGGATTGCCTAGTCTGCACCTATCATGAGAGGCAATTCTGCTGTTCAATCTAAGAGAGAAAAGTTTTGAATAGTGGTGATTTGAACTTACCTGCCAGGACTGTAACAGCCACTAACTTAATGGCCATGCAAACACCTACTTCTGTTTGCTTCAGGATGTTATTTATCTGCATATTCACTATATTATGTGTTGCAGTTAACCTGGGCTAATGAGGTACTCCAAATATTTGAAGCAGTTCTGTAAAAAGATGTATATTTGTTATTGGATTGGCAGCATTAGGTAATGTATTCTGATTTTTTGCTGGATGTAATAGAAATATATTTTAAATTCTAGAGCACTTGAGAGAATGGGAATGTGTGAAGAATCCCTGACTGAGGTGTCTGGTTTTAGATAATTTTTATGCAACCTGTAGAACAACAGAGAAATGAAGTTGTTGCCTCAGATATTTGAAATCTACTTCAAAGTCATAGAACAGACATCTAGTGAATCTCAGCTGGTTATATGTCAGCAGTAGTCTTTGTACTTTTATTGTGTTCTTAATTTCCAAATTTTAGCTATCCTCTTGAGCTCTTGCAATATTTACAGTGATATTCTGATAGGGAATATTTCATCTCCCTCCTGGATCAATTTATTCCTTTTCTTGTGTAGCTGTGAAAAAAGAATGTAAATCCAAAATCTGTGCATTGAATTGGTTTGAACTTTTATTATTTAATAAAATATTGTTCATCTGGTCCTTTGAAACCTTACTAAACCTGCAGTTTGGTCCTGCAAGCAAGACAGGGCTTTCTTAAAATCAATCTAAAGAGGTCTGACTATGACTGGGAAAAAGTGGAATTTGAGTGATTTCAAAGGTTTTGATTTGAGCAGTTGTGTAAATAATCTTTTGTTCCATTCTCAAAAATGCTGTATTAAGGGAATTTGGCATGTTTACAAACTCATTTGAAAAACCATTAAGCAGTGATTTGTGAATTTATAAACTGTTTTGAGAAGTTGAATGACTATATTTTTTTTCTGGAAACTATAGGCACCAAAATAACATCATATTTTCAATTAACTTTCTTGCATTAACTGAAAGAACTTGTTTTAAAAGCCAAACTTTTTAAAAGCCAAATTTTTTAATTCAGAAATGTAATTTCTTTGCTATGTAGAAGTATTTAGAACTAATCATAAAACTTCAGAGGCTAAGTAAAGACTAGTTAGGTAAGAAGGTCCCTTCCAACCCAAAGTACTCTATGATTCTGTGATTCTAAATAGGGAGATTCAGAGGTTCAAGTACACAGTAACATAGTTCCATACAGTTGTAAACAGTTTGACAAAATTGTAGTTGGAGTGCAGAACTGTTGCTCCACTTTTGGTATTGCTTTTCTATGTGATAAGAGATTTTAACCTCACAAGAGCTTCTACTTTTGTGAGTATAATGATGCATTCTATTAATTTGTAGGAAAGGAGGTATGAACCAATAGTTTCTGCCTTTGTGTATGAAGTGTATCCTTGTTTTTCAACTGTAATCAGCTGCTTCTATGTTTGTTATTCTGCCTTTATTCCAAGGCCCACAATTTTTAGAAACATAATTGATTTTTTTTTCAAATAGTCAATTAAAAATTGACTTATTAATTTAAAGAATCTCTTCTGTTGAATTAAAATGTAGTCTTCTGCTGAATTAAAAGTGTAGTCTTCCTACACAGAGCGAGAAGGATAGAAATTTGTTTTTCTGACCTACATTTCTCAGGTTTTTCCAAAGTGCAGGGTTCCTTTTAATGAATTGTTTTCATACTGTTCAGGCTAGTACGATCTGCTTTCTCTCATCACCTCCTCAGAACTTACTTGCTGAATTGTACTGAACAGATGAATACTAAAACCTTTCAAAATCCATCAAATGAGCATAGCCCCATGAAATATTCTGTTCTTATATTAAGTTCTGGAAAGAAGAGTACTGGTGTCCTCAAACATTTTAGTATTATTTTTGCCATTTTAAATTTACTGGATGCATTTGTGTTACTGTGAAAAAGATGAAGAATAACCTGTTTTCCACAAGTGATTTGCTGATCTAATTTAAATGGTTTTTTATCACTTGCTTTCATAGCATTGAAAGGTAATGTTTTGTTTATCCTCCAACTGACTTGTTTACTGACGTTCTGATGGTAATGAGCTCTCTGCAAACAAGCACTAGAACTGATTTAGAGCATGGACCAGTAAAAAAAAAAACTTATCAGCCCAGTAGCAAGAGTAGTTCTGAAACCTGATTGTAGTGTTAGCATCACTTCTGTTTTCAAATATGGATGTAACCAATGGGATTGGCCTCATTAATAGCTCAGACATACGGAGTTGTAGACAATGCTCACAACAATTTGCATCGGCTCCATTTTTTAGCAGTTTGCTTGAAAGTCCATACACATGCCTAACATGTTACCTTACAGTATGCCAGTTTTTCTCCCTCATTACTAAGTAGACTGAGAAGCTAAAAATTCAGTTTTGTGTAGGCCATCAGTCTTTCCTTTGATGCTGTTCAGTTAATCCTTTTCCATTTGGTTTGAATTGATATTAATAGCTTAAACATAGCAAATGTTGTGTCAGGATTTTGACGAGCCCTTATTTTGTGCCAGCTTCTGTTTATTCATATCTGAAATTCTGGAAAACAAACTTTACATTGGCTTTGTCTGGTTACGTGCTGCGTCCAGCGTAGAATCCTGATCTAGCTGAATAACGGCAATGAAGTCTTTTGTCAAGTCTGCTACAAAGTCGTATTGAAGATTGATCACTAGTATAAACAGAGATAGAGTTGATCCAAAGATAAAAATGACTTAGTATTTGTATACTATACTCAAAAAGAGTAAGGTTTCTTTCCCATGCCAACTGTGTTTGTAAAAGAGGTTGTTAAGTGGAACAATGCTCTTTATATGAGCAGTAATTTTAAAGATGACCTTTTCCTGTAGTGTCAAATTTATCACGGATTTTGTCACTGGGAAGAAAAATTCACTTGACCTTCAGAAGTAACAAGACTTGAATGTACTCATTTTTCCTCTTTTCACTTTATTCTTGATAAAGTATGGCCTTTGTTCGTACCATTTCCAAGGTGTTTTTAATACTCCTTTTTCTTCCATTGTATAAGGGTTTTGTAGTCTATAATCCAGTATTTTGAGTGGATGAAAAATACTTGGTTTTGCTAAAATCTTCAATTCTATTACATTACTCTGTAGATAAATGCAATTATTAGAACTATGCATTTGGGGATTATTTCTGTGGTTGCTAGGCTGGTTTATAGATGCAGTTGACTTTCTTTGCCATAAGAACACACTGCTGATTCATTTTGAATTTGCTCTTGGGCTCCAAAGATTTCTTCCTGCAGAACAGCTTCCTAGCATGGTAATACCCAGCCTATATAGATAATAATCATAGAATCATAAAATGGTTTGTGTTGGAAGGAACTTCAAAGGTCATATTCTAGTTCCAAGCCCCTGTCATAGGCAGGGATGCCACCAGTTGGATTAAGTTGCTCAGAGCCTTATCCAATGTGGCCTTTAAGAACAGGAATTTGTACTTTTTAGTTACTGGATTTTTGGGGTTTTATCCTGCCTGGTTTTCTAGCCTTTGGATGTCCCTTGAATTGAGCACCCAGATCCATTCCTGCACATTGGTTCTGGGTATTGTCTGCATGCTCCAGCCCAGCTGGGTGTCACCAGCAACCTTGCTGAGCATGTTTTCCGTCCTATCCCTCAGCTTCTCAGTAAAGACACTAACAAATATCAGCTCCTGTTTTGGCCTCAGACAGCTGCCACAGTGGTTGTCTGTCAGCTGGACTTTGTATCGTGGTCAGAACCCACAAAGCCTGGTGGTCCAGCTAGCAGTCCACCCTCCTGATAGGCTGCTTCTTAAGATTAAATCTCATTAAGTTCTGAAAAAGTGCTCTGGAAGACTGTCGCAGTCCCTGTTGAAGTTAACACTGACACCGTTCACTGCTCTTCCCTTGTTCACCAAACCAATGCTCTCCTTGAAGTGAGTTGCCAAATTGTTCAAGTATGGTATGGCTTTGGTGTATCTGTACTGCCTCTTCCCCTTTTGGTTTTTGTTGTGGTGATCTTGTTGGGGTTGGGTTTGCTTTATTTTGCTGTTTGTTTTTTTGGTTTGGTTTGGGGTTTTGTGTGTTTGCGTGTAAGATTTCTTACATTATCTTTGCAAGGACTGAAGTGAGACTGACTTAGCAGATGGTTGTCCAGATTCTCCTTTCCTACTTTTTTGGTGATAACTTTTTTTCCCAGTCTTGAGGACTGGGAAACTCTGGATCACCGTTTCAGACCTTTCACAGATGACAGAGAACGGCCCTGCAGTAAGAACAGCCTGGTCTTTCAGCACCATCAGATGCCACCTTTCTGGTGCCATGGAGTTGCACATGTCCAAGTGGTGTGAAAGATCCCTGACCCAGTCTGTGTGTCCTGCATGTGAACATGTGAAGTTTCAAGGCACTGAGTATCTTAGCCTTTGCTGTGCCAAAAACTGGATCTGAATTATTCTCAGTTTTTTTTTTTTTTTTGCTATCCTTAAGGTACTGTTCTTGTTGCTGCTTTTTTATTTCTTCCAACTTGTACTCCTGGATTATCTAAGAACCTCCTCACGTGCTCAGGGAATTTAATTCAGGTGTATGCATCAGCCTTTCAGGAGCATCCCAGGCAGTATAATTGTTCTGGAAAGGCAGATCTGCAGGCTTTCCTTCTGTTGCCACAAGCTGCTAATTTTCTGGATTTGTCTTTCTCAGCCCCCACCTTGGGAGTCTCCATCCACTTATCCTTTGAGTGCAATGTTTAGCTGTCTCTTCTATTTTTGCATCATGGGGCTCAGACTTGTGGCACTTCAAGGTCTCTGTGGATATGCATCCACTTGCTGTTCGTCCTTGCTTACTTTGCTCCATAGGCTCTTCCATTGAAGAAGCAGCACTCAGAGCATTTCTCCTGTGCCTGAGGCCACCACCACCTCTCCAGCAGCAAGGGGAGGAACCAAGCATACAACCCAAGCCCTGGATGGCACAGCCCTCTTCCCAGAGCTCTGGGTCAAGGCAGAGACCTCTCTATGCTAAGAGCAGTTGCTTCATGAGAGTTTCTGGGCCCCTCAGCTTTACTGCTGTGCTGGGGAAGCAGATGGGGAGGGCTATCATAAAAGCAGTGGTAAAAATGCAGTGTAATGCATGAGATGGTAGGCAGTCCAAGGGAATGAGAGCCTTCATCTGAAGGTACAGGGAAGGGCCTTATTGAGGGAAAACAGTGTGTGTTGAACTTTCACATTGCTGTCTTTTCATCACTTCCCCGAACCCTCAAAGGATTCAAAGGATTCACAAAGTGTCTTTTTGACATTTCACTGAACTGACAAAGGAATTTTCTTTTGTCAGAGGCAGATATACTGCCAGGCTATGCATTCTAAAGCACTTGATATAGTTGGTATTTTTATGGACAGCAAGTGTAGATTGTGGTTCTCCTGGTGTCCTGCTGATTTGAGGACCCCAAAGCGCTGTGCTCCTGTGTGTTTTACACTGCTTTACAGCCTAATGTCTCACAAGCCTGAACTTCAAGAAGTGGGAAATTAAAAGAATTGGTGGCGTTTTCTTTGAAAACACCTATTTTATTTAGCATTTGTGCTCTTTAAGTACAAGCAGAGTGGTGGTGGTGTGACTTGATTCTTTGCCAAATCATTTCTATGATGTCCCAATTTGGACCAAAAGAAACCTATTGTATGAAGAATTTAAGGGCAGTCATGCACTAAGTCAGACAAATTTTGTCTGTATACAGTATTTTTTTCTGCCAGTGGTTGATGTGCATATCTAGGGCAGAGAATAGGGGAAACTGGAATAATACCTCCTTGCTGTACCCTCCTGGAATGCAGTGACTTGAAGGTCACAGTTGGAGACTGTCCGAAGTAGGGGTGAGGACTTAGTATTTAACAGCTGTGAAGAGAACTGCAGCACTGGCAGGGGATGGTGGCAGGCAGTTCCCCTGGATGACTACACATTGTAGGGAATACATTCCTTTTCTGGGTTTTAACATCTTGCTGCTCAACTGTCTTGATTTCTGCCAATACAAGAAAAAAGACTAAAAGGCAACAGTTGATCTCTATTTACCATCTCCATACAGCTTTTGATTTTATAGACCTGCCACTTGATTTAGGTTGCATCTTTTCCAGCCAGGAAAAATGCTACTTTCATCTTGTAATGAAGTTGTTTTTTGTTGTATTCATCCTTTTGCACTTGTCATTTGTTCTTTCTAATCCTTCTATATCCTTTTTGAAATGACAAGACTGGATGTTCACACAGCACTCAAGATGAGAAGGCAGATACTGTGTAATGGAATAGTGATGGTTTGGTTTCTGTTTTCTACATAGTAGTCTGTAACAAATTTATTTTTATTTCACTGCTGCTGATGGTTTTACAGAACTTCATAGTACAACTCCCAAGATCCAGAGTTCAAGTCTATCGTCCTGTCTATTAAAAAAAGAAGACTAAAAAAAACAAGCAAAAAGCCCCCAGTGAAACAACCTCTGGGATTTTTTCATAACGCATGTCACTGAATGTTTCATTGTGGTAATTTAATCTGTTACTTTATCATCAAGTTGTTAGTCACAGATACTTCTGCAGTTCCTAATTTTTTACAGTCATCCCTGGATGCCAAAATTATGTAGATTCAAGCTGAGATACCAAACAGAATTACTTCTTGGCATTTGATGTGCATCTATGCAGGAAGCAGAGGGTTCTATACCCTACTAGCCTTGTAAAAGTGGGAGGCCACAGGCTCCTGTGTTGCTGTGCCATCCAAACCTGTGTGAGTTCAGTGTATAAGGACTCAGGGAGATAGGATTGTGTCTGCTGCCAATAAGAAGAAATAAGCTGTATTTATAATAGGGATGTCATGGTATTTTCCCTTAAGAAGGGTGGGGGAGGCAGCGGTCAAATTACGGCAATGAAATGCTAAAGGAAGTGCAGGCTTTTAATGAGTTTTTTGCCTCATAGTCACAGCTGATGTGCTTAACCCCAGGTGGTGTCCAAGCCCCATGCAGCAGCCACTCATTCACTCTCCACCACCCCAATGGGATGGAGGAGAGAGTGGGAGAAATAAAAATGAAAAGTGAGTTGAGTTAAAGCAAAAGCTGCACAAACAAGTAAAACAAAACAAGGAGTTCATTCACCATTTCCCATGGACAAGCAGATGTTCAGCCATCCCCAGGAAAGCAGGGCTCCATCCCATGCAACAATTGCTTGGGAAGGCAAAAGCCATTACTCCAAACATCCCTTCCTTCATTTTTCTTGCCCCAGCTTTATATGATTTCATTTGGTATGGAACATCTTTTGAGTCAGTTGAGGTCACCTATCCCTGCTGTGTCCCCTCCCAGCCTCTTGTGCACTCTCAGCCTCCTCACTGGTGGGGTAGGGTGAAGAGCAGAAAAGACCTCAGCTCTGTGTAAGCGCTGATTAGTAGTGACAAAAACACCCCTGAATTATCAATGCTGTTTCCAGTACAAATCCAAAACATGGCCTCTACTGGTTGCAGTGAAGGAAATTGACTCTACCCCAGTCCAAACCAGCACAAATGCTTGTGATTAAAGTTCTTTCAATAAATTCTTCAGTTTTCACTGAAAGCATGTAAGAAAAACTTAGTGTACGTAGTTTGTAAAATCCTAGCATTTCTCTGAAGTCTCCTTATTTTCTTCCCTTCATTTTCTATGCAAAGAGTGTCTACAATTCTGGTTTTAACTGGTATGCTGTTCCCACTGGTAAACATTTCAGGAGTACTTGGAGTTGAAATATGTCAGTGGTGGTTAAAAAAAAAAAATTAAATTCCTCCATATTTTAGTGTGAGGAAGCTCAAAGCTGTTCTTGATTCTGCCTTACCACTTGTGGAATTATGCAGTCTTTGTAACGAAATCTGTAATTTGAGTAGGGCAAAAGAGAATTTCAAAGGTTGGCATTCTAAAATTGTAATGTATACACATTGAAAAATGTATAAAGGTTTGCTCTATAATCAAACATTATGTTAATAAAGGCTGTTCAAATGTCAGAATTACTAACTTTCACTTTGAATACCTGGTAAATGATCATGGTGGCTTATGGGCACTTTGTTAATCTTGCCTACTGTTTAGTTTTACCAAAAAGTATGTTTATTTTTGGTTTGCTGAAAGTAAAGCATTTGTCTTTCTGATGAATGTGTAATAGGCAATTAGACCCTTTGTAAAATACTGGTGTTTGTAGGCCAGCATTCCTAGTGAAGGGACCCAGAGTGTCAGTGTGTGCTACATGGGAGAAGCATGAGAAATATTAGCCATGGGATTCACACAGTGGAGATTGATACCCTACTTCCCAAGATGTTCCTGGTTTTCATTCATTTACATTGTCCTGGTTTCCAGAGGATCCAGAGGGTTTTTTCTAACGTCATTAGCTGCGCCTACCTTCTTTTCCAGTGGCTCAGCAAAGGACTCTGTTTTGGTCACTCATTTTAACATTTCAGGTGATGAATGTTAACACAATAAAGGACTGGAATAATGCTGCTATAATAGACCCCATTCCCTTATCTCACTGAAATGCATAGGGCATTCATTTTCTTGTGTACATCATAAGGTAACTAAGTTGTTACCTTCAAAATGGAGATAAAATTTCTGCTTTTAGCATCTGTCCTCAGATAAATTTTGTGACCTCTTTTTCTTTTTTTTTTTTTCCAGATATAGAACGTGGTCTCTCAAACTGGATTAAAAAACCCTGTTGATATTTTTATTTATACTTTTTTATTTTTGTATTTGACTTAAAGTGCCATGAAAAAATTTGCATATTGCAAGGTGGTCCTTGCCACCTCTTTGGTTTGGGTCCTTCTGGATATGTTTCTATTGCTGTACTTCAGTGAATGCAATAAATGCGATGAGAAAAAGGAACGAGGCCTGCCAGCTGGAGATGGTAAGTTTTCTGCCTGACTATTCTTTAAATTATGCTCCTTTGAAATTGTGCTCTTTTTAAAGATTTGGGATATTTTTTTCTCAACAATGTAGCATTGTGTCAGCATTTAGGTGTCACAGAATATTCCGTGTTTCTTTAATGACTAGGGAATAACCATGTTGCCTGAGATCTATGTTGCAGACTTAAAACACTTAAGATGTAGAATTTTAAGCACTAATGTACATGAAATGACCCTAAAAACCTATGCAACAAGAAGTGCAGAAATGTAAGCCATGTTAATGCAGTCTAAAGCATATTTTAAATTTCCATGAGTAAGGAAGCAAACACACTATTAACTTCATTAGACCTCCTAGTAAAACAAACCAAACCAACAACCAAGCTCACTTGTCTGCCTGCCCCTGCAAAAAAAGACTTCAACCCACCAAACTGAAAAACACCCCTTTCTCCAGAAGCCACCTAACCCAAAATTTTGACAAAGGCTGTAGCAATAAGGCACGCTAAATATTGTAATGAAAAGGTTCATGATAATAGAATGAACCTAGATGTAAAAGTGACAAATATGAGCACATGCTTATGTAAATAACTTTTAAGTGAGAGCTGTATTATTCAATACTAAAGGTTTTCAGATAAACTTTCAGTTTTGTTATTGCCATCTTAGTTTTTGAATACCAATTAGGTGAGCTGAGTGTGGGATTGTTTTGTTTTGGGATTTTTTGACAGCACTACTAATGATGTTGCCAACTTTATTTTTAGGAAGTCAGCATAGTTGATCGCATAGGAGAAAGGATTGGTGCAGGGAGATTTCTCATCCCTGCAATGTCTCAGCATATGCATTTAGAGCTGCAGGCAGTTGCCACCTCCAGTTTGTTTGTGAAATTTTGTAGTTTGGTGTCTCTCTCACTGAAAAGGCAGTGTCTGTGTTTCACTGCTGATATTGGAAACCTATTGAGTGATGCTAATTGTTAAGTCCAATCAGTTAATTGCATTCAAGGTTATGGCTTTGCATCAAAAAAACTTTTTCGGCTGTTGACATCTGGTATGAACCTTGATCTTCCTGGGAAATTTTCAGAAGTATTTTAAGAATAATGTTGCTCTGTTACAGAATAACACTGGGGAGATATTTAAGAAATGTCAGATTTGGTTTACTTCTTTTCTTTCCCTGTGATGAAAACAAGCCATTAAATCTCCACAGAGAACATGGTATAGAATGTAGAATTTGTTCTGCTCTTTTCACGACAGCATGTGAACATTTTAAAGGGGTTCTAATCACCTGAATCTTGCAGAACTAACTTAAATTTTCCATTACTTTCATTGCATTTTTTGTTTCTTTTTCAGTAAGCAGAAAGTGGCAAGAAAATTAATTAGGCTCATGTAGAAAATATGTCTTTTACAGAAACTCAGTCTTTTTTGTCCTTTTTTTAGATTTTTTTTTTTCCCTAGAAGTTTGGAAATTCTTACATGGTAAGACAATGACTGATGTGTTGTTATGTAGGAATTGATCCACTTTTTGGCTTCCCATAAAGCAGATAACTTATGCCAGAAAACGGCAGGTGAAGTCAATATCTATCAACTTAGTGTGATGTATTGATAAAGTCAAAAATCCAGATGACTTTACACATGAAGGCATTGGGAGAACCTTCAGGTGAGGGAAAGTCTTCAGTTTTGACAGATCAGTATTATGATTTTCCCCATGCAGCACTAATTTTGCTTAGTTGAGTACAGTCTTCATTCTGACCTTTACCCAAACCTGTGTGTGATTAAAATTCTTGATGTATTTTTAATATCTTATAGTTGGCTGATTAACAAACAAATGAAAAAATGAAACATTGTGAATAGTTTTGTACATTTTCTTGTTGTGTTTTTTTTTTTTTTTTGTCTTTATTTTTTAAAGAGTGATTTGTAGTAAGGCACATGCAGGAATTGGTCTGCTAGAAACCTTGATTGACCCTGTGACATTTCGTTTTAACCAAGGAATTGTGTGCTTGATCATAGATATTTTTACTTGTTCCAGTAGTTTACTGCCTTGGAATCTGTAGTGGATTTACTCCTCCTCAGAGTGCCTGGAGTCTTCTCAGATAACATAGAGGCTATTTTGACTGTGAAGCTTTTATCAAAATCAGCTTTTTCACTTCACTTTTTCCTCTGCTTTTAATTTCCATAATTGAATTAGTTTTTTTGATTCAACATAAATTATGCTAGTGTTCTGAATTTAATAGCCTCTTGTCCATGTCACTCTGGTATATAGCTTCTCTTTGCAATTCATGGAAGAATTCCATGGCATTTAATGAACTTACTCAACATAGGAGTAAATTTTTCTGAAGTGTTTATATTTATTTTAGGTTGTGCTTGTCTAGTTGGAAAAATCAGTCTTTAGCTATTTCAGCAGGAGCAAAGGATTTTGAGACAACTTTGGACAGTTTGGGCTTTTATGAAGTTAGAAGGATGTTTTCCATAGGTCTTTAATACAGAAAATGAAAGGATTTTCTTTTTATAGAATTAGCCAAGAGCCATAGCCAAAATTGCCTTTGGGAAAAATCTTTCTCCTTGGTATTGATGGCGTAAGATACCACCATCTTAAATCAGGAACTTCAGGTTATGTGTCTAATATTGGGCTTTAGTTATACTACTGTAATATTTTTTAAATTGCTCAAAATAAGGAATAGTAAAGGAATGTGCAGGTGTGGAAAACTCAGTGTATGTAGTTATGGGGAATTGTAAGATGAGTGAGATAAAAGCCTTGGTGTCTGCTGTGACAGGGATCGTGGGCTGGGAGTTGAAATGACGCCAGTGTGGAGCTGAGGGGACAAAAGGTAAGGTAGAAAAGGAACAGGCCACTAGCCAGGTAGGAAGACAGCTGAGGTGGAGATGTCTTGGGGAAAGGGGACCTGGCATGGGATCTGGCGAGTGCAAGACTGAGTAGCTCAGATTGTGCCAGAGGATGGTTGGAATCTAGTGACTGTAGTTGTGTGCGATGATTTGGCTGTGGATTTAAGCTTTTGCCCGCCCCCTCCACCATGGCAGAAGACATCTGCAGTAGCTTCACGAAGTAACCTGGGGAACTGGGATCAGAACACCCAACAACACTGTTGTTGTTTCCAGCAACAGTCCATGAGTTGTGAGGGAGCCTGTGCTTGTGCTGACTGACATTGCTGCTCTTTCTTGGCGCTGCCGTGACCACCCCAGCGGGGTTGGGAGAAAGCTGGGGGAATCTGTCTCCCGGTGCTCCGCTCTGAGGTCACCTCACCTACTCTGACATGGATGGTGCACACTTTTTATCCAAAATGCCACACATGTTTTTCCTATTGCCTCATCTTCTGGGTGGCGGTTGCCTTTGTGTAATTCCCGATGATTACTCAGTAAAATTCACAAAGAGAAATTAATTGTTGTCTATGGAAGGCTGTTGCTGTAAGTTTAAATGTTGCTATGAATTGGAAAGAAAATCACTTAACCTTAGTAAGCATCATCCATGTTTTATAGGATTTTTTTTCCAAATCTAAAATTCATAGGATAGTTACTTGAGCATTATTGTTTTCATATGGGGATTGGCATTACAATTTAGACTTTGCAGTCTGGAATAGAGCTTACTTAATAAATGTTAACAAGTTCCAGTCTTAAAGAGAGGGTTCAAGCTGTTCTCTAACAGTACAATTAGGGACTGTTCTTGTAAACAAAATGTGCCTAGGTAGTACTGTGGTTTTACTAATAAAGTAATAAAGATTTTTTGTGTAGGCCTGTCTTATCTCTGTAAGAACCCTGTATGTCATCTCTGAGGTCTTGACTTAAATGAAGGTGAAATGAGTCATCCTTTACCCCCAGTTATAGGCTTTTTAAAGGTCTGATTGTGAAAAAAACTTCTAGCTTTGGCACTTGATGTGGTTTCTAAATAAACTTTCAGATTCATCCTCTTTCCCTTTTTTTTTCTACCTTGAAGTGCATTGCCCTTGATTATGATGATTAGAAGCCCTGCACGCTGGGGAATCTTTCAGAATTAAGACTGGTGAATTGCAATGGTCATGTAATCTCAGCTCCTTGCTATTTACACTCTTTTCCTGGAGCAATGACAAAGTTCAACTAGGACCAGCCATTTTTGTGAATTGCCAATCAAGACCTTACATTCTGAGTTTTGAGCTCTGGTAAAGATGGACTCTCTAAATTGTGTCTTGGTTCTGAATAATCTCATCTACATGAACATATCCTAAGAAGAAAAGTGAGCAATTTCAAGATTTAATTATTGAAAATGTGAACCATTTGCCATAAATCAGTCTTGTTCTATTAAGATTGAGGTGTGTGTAAGAGGCAGAACTGCTTTGAACTTCTACCTGTGCAAACACCTTTCTTCTAATTATGGTGATGCCTCCAATGGTGATTGGACTTTGCATTGGTCAGTTTACGTGGGCTCTAAAGACATCTCACCAGAAGAATCCACCCCTTCTTCCTGGTCTTAGATTTTGAAGTATCTGGTTTTCATCAAGCATATTGCCTGGTAAAAACAAATTTGTAGTCCACAGACTTAAAGGATTCTTGATTTTTTTAATGAAGATCTGGAAGAGATCAGGCCTTTTTTGAAACTAATGGTTTACCAATATACATAAGAAATACCTGGAAGTACACTAGATTTCTTATTTAATCAGGTGGTGATTCAGTCATTCCTTTAGTTCTGAAACCTAATAAATTAAATTTCCGTTTGTTAGAAGAATGCCATCAGTACATATAGTCCTTCAAAGGAATTTTTTTTTTTTGTATTTAACTGACAAAAAAGCACTGTGGTTTGAATTCTTAACAATGCAGTTATTAGTCATTCTGGGAGAACGTTGTTGGTTTATGTTTGTGAAAACTACATGCTTTTGTGGGAAAACAGATAACCATAAAAAAGAAAAAAACCCAAGAGAAGATGGTTCTCAGAAACTTGAGAGGCGATGGTTAACTTTTCTTGGAAAGTCATTGCCCTGCCTGTGCCCCAGCTTGACTGTCTGCATTTAGTGAGTTGCAGAAAATATCTGGATCTAGTTAGTTGTTGCTGGATTTTTTTCTGCAAGGAGAATGGGATACTGAGGTAAAATTTGTAATCAATCAGTATCCGTTTATTAATGAAATTTTAAAATACATGCAACTGATGAATTTGTACACCAGTATCTAAGTCACTGATGTGCTAAACTCTCATCTTAACAGGAAGATCTGCAAATGTGAGATATGAGCTTTTGGCTGATTTAGCTATTCAGTTTAACTGCTTTAGTGAAAGTTAAGAAAGAACTGAAAGTGTAAATGAAACAGGGAATTATTTTTTTCTTCTAAATACGTAATTTGGTAGAATAAGACATTCACTCTTTAGAACTCTGAAAAACATGCTGCATAAAACTATATTCTGATAAGGTTTTTAAAAATAGTTTTAGCTATGCAGAACACCCATTGTTTAATCATTTTCTGTCTTAGTGAACCTATGTACTCATTGCTATACACTTAAGAAAAATTGTTGTGATAGCCCACATAATAACATCAAGCTGAATGTATAAAATTAAGCCCAAATAATTACTTTATTGTATACCATAATTTTAAGTTAATTACCCCCCAGAGGGCACAAATTCTAGTATGAAAGGTTATGCAATTGCAAGTCAGCAAGTTTTTGATGCAGGTTCCAACCATACCTTCTGAGGAGGCAAAGATGCAAAGCAAACTGCTTGCTCAGCTTAGCCCATGGCTGCAACGAGCACCTTGGCCCGTCTGTTCAGATTTGCTCAAACACACTTACCCCATCGATTTTCAGTGGATCACTGAGTGGCTGGCTGGCAACTTATAGGGTTTTATAGCTCAGCTGGCAATCAAAGAGAGTTGGTAAAAAGAAAGCACCCTTGTGATGGGAGGTTTTTCTCTGCTAAATGCTCCTGAGTGAATGCAACTAGTGCAATCACTTCAGGTTCTTGAAAATGAAAGTTTCTCAAGGAGCAGATTGTGCTTGTTACCTGTTAACACTAAATGCAGACCAGTAAAAACTTCATTTATTAGTAATATATATTTAAGTTTTAGTGTTTCAGCAAGGGTGGAAGGCTCAGGCCTTTTTTAATATTTTCTTTTTATTCTTTGTGTGGCTGTTTACTCTGTGCCTAAGGTTTAATAACACTATACTAGCCTAGATGCAAATTAAAGATAATTTGAAGCTGGGCTTGTTTCTCAGGGATTTGGTGTCTTTATTTTAAAATACTTTCTGTTCCGGTTTAGATCTTGAATTGCCTTTTTTTTTTTTTAATTAAAACTTTTGCTGAATTTGTAAAGCAGTAATATACCTCAAATTCAGTACTTGAGCATTTCTTTTTGGGACAAAAGTGAATGGTACATGGAAATAGAAGTGTAACTATTTAAAAACTGATTTTTTTACATATTTGGTTTAAAACCCTAAATAATTCAAGAGTCTGAATTCCTTTTCTCCCATTCTTCCTCTTCAGTTTGATAAGATATTTGATATCTAGGATTTAATTGGGTTTAAGATGTGTAGTGTTACTGTTTTGGGTACAAATGTTAAACTTCAGAATGTAATTTTGTTGCATAAAAAATAACATTAGTACAAAGAAGAGAAATTGTTTCTAAAGTGTTGCTGCCAATGCCATTCTGTCAAAATAAAAATGTGAACATGAAGGTAAAGCTACATGAACAGTAAAGCTTCACATAAATTGAACCTTTTCTGTTCTGGATCATCATTTATCGCAGAGTCACAGAATAAGCTGAGTTGGAAGGGCCCCATCAGGATAGCTGAGGCCTCTGGGCCCTGCACAGGACACCCCAGGAGTCACACCACCTGCTTAACAGGGTTGTCTGAACCCTTCTTGAGCTCTGTCAGGCTGGTGCTGTGACCACTGCCCTGGGGAGCCTGTTCCACTGCCCAAACACCCTCTGGGTGATGAAGCTTTTCCTAATATCCAACCTAAACCTCCCCTGACACAACTTCAGGCCATTCCCTTGTTCTGACCTTGTCCCCACAGAGAACACATCAGTGCCTGCCCCTCCTCTTCCCCTTGTAAGGAAGTTGTAACTGTGATGAGGTCTCCCCTCATTTATATCCCAAATTTTTCTTGCACATGCAAGCTTTCCTGGAAAAGTAGAGTTTTCCTTTACAGGAACTTTATTAAGTTAATTATGATGTAGTGGTGGACAGAAATAAATCCTTATTGTTTTTTTTTTTTTACATGAATTGTGGTGTATAAGAAAAGCACTTAACTATTTCTGTTAAACTCCCAAGTGTGAAGATTGGTTTTCACTTTCAAAACCTGGTGGGTTTAGGACTATTCTAAATGTGAGCACGCCTACAGTGTAAAATCATGTGTAAACAAATAAAAACAAGCTTAAAAGGAGTTAGTAACATTTTATTTTTTTTTTTTAAGTTCCAGAACCCATACAAAAACCACATGAAGGACCTGGAGAGATGGGGAAGCCTGTGGTCATTCCAAAAGAGGAGCAAGAAAAAATGAAAGAAATGTTTAAAATAAATCAATTTAACTTAATGGCAAGTGAAATGATTGCACTCAACAGATCTTTACCTGATGTCAGGTTAGAAGGGTAAGTACTTTATGTTGTATTACGAATGTACTCTCTTTAAATGAGGAATGTGCAAAGACTAATCCAAAACAACAGTACGGGTCTCTAAGATATTACTGTTCAAGCAAACAGTTGGAAAATTTCCTATATATAAGATACTTACTTGTAAAATAAGATGGACCAGCACAAACCAATTTTCTTCAGTGTTATTTAACTTTGAATCTGATTACCAGTATGAAGCCTGTTCAGGGAGTAGAAATTAATTTGGTTGAAGGAAAGTTAAGTTAAGAATTGGTATTTCAGGAGAAATCACTTGTTTGAAAAATTCATGCACTGCTTATAATGAGGCAGACTAAAATTCTGCATTATATAAAGTAAAAGAGATTGGGTGATGAGAGAAATACTTCAAAAATTTTCTTACCTAATGAAATGAGCAAAGCCTCATTTAGATTGCATTATAATGTTTTCTAATATCCATCTGGTTTGTTTCTAATCTTGCCTCTAGAATATTGATCCTTTCAGAGCTATTTGAGTCATAAGTAATTAAAAAGAAAATTGTAGCTTTGTTTTAACAAAAAATAAGATTGCTTTATTCTCCTGGGACTACTCTGACAGGACAGCTGATGGCTCCCCCCACCTCAATCCTCTTCTTTATGAAAGGGACATTCAGGTTAAAAAAACTTACGAAGAAAAAATGTTCCTAATTATCTACATTCTCTCGCAAGAATCATATGCTATAGAAAGCCCATTTCTTTAGAAGCTCTGCTTTGCTGCTGTATACACAAGGCCTAGCTCCTGGATGAGTTTGTTTTCATCTCCTACCTCAGAAGATAATATTAGCAGAGTGAGATGAAGCTCTTGCTGCTTTTCATTTTTAATGAGTGATAAAGAACTGGTTTGTAGGTGCCTTCATCTGTTGTGATGGAAGTGATTCTGTAAGTTCCTGGTAGTGCTGGTGTTCTTGATGCATTGCTGGTGTTCTTAATAATGGAGGCATATTTTTCAAAATATTATTTCACGAGATTGAAACAATGTAGGTTTTTAATCGATTTTCAAATATAAAAACATGCATTTGAGGATCTAAAATGTTGACTTAATCATAACCTTTGTGAGGTCTAGACTGTGAATTAGACAAAAATGGAAAAAAGAAATTGTTTTAAACTATTAAAAAATTATTACCTAAGCATCACTCAAATTTGCAGGCAATTGAAATTGCTGTCTCAAAATCCAGTTTAGCTAAGTAGAAATTTTTGTCTTTCACATTTGGCTCCGCAGTTATTGTGTTTCACAGTGAAAAATGTGCTATAAGTTTTGTAATGTTGCATTTGCTTCTCTTTTCCATTTTTTCTGGATACAGTACTCCCACTATACTCTGTGCGCGAAAGTGGAATTGTGATTTAAAATTTTAGGTATAGTCTCAGGACAGAGTTGGATTTTGCTCTTGTAAATTCCTGCCAAAAGTTTAACATTTATGTGTGTATGCATTTCTAGTAGTTTTTGAGAGAAAAATGCTTCCCAACAATCTCTTCTGTTTGTCGTCTTTTCAACGTGTACTTTATAAGGTCATGCTAATTAAGAAGTCATGGAGGATGTTGACATTTCTCCAGCAAATTTAAGAACAATACTGTGTTTACAGTTCAAGGGTATCTTAATCTGTATGTGCAGATCAGTATTACGAACATTGTAACCATTTTCAGAATTGTGAACACTATAAATATACTCTTTGTGTGTATGTCTGAAGAAACTGTTTATCTGATCAGTCAAAATACTCCAAAGTGAGAAACACTCTGTGCTGCGTTAGTGGAAGTACTTCTGTTATGACTTGTTCTATCTGTGTCCCTGGTAATATGGAAATAGTTTGTGGAGAAGGAGAATGGGTAATTTTTAATCATTCCTTACCACATTTATGTGCCTACAGCACAGCTGCCAGTAGCACTTTCAATCAAGGTTTTGAAAAAGCAGGATATGTTCAAAGGCACACTTAGCTGTTCAGCCATGTAATTATTTTCTTCACAAGTTTTGTGGGTTGCTTCCTTTAATGTGGTGTGGCGGGAAGAAGTGATTATTTCAAGCCCTCTAATTCTCCAGCATGTCAGTTTTTCTGAAGTGCAGAAGCCTGCAGAGGTTTTGCCTAGCGGTTAATCATTGGAAAGCTGGTGGAATTAAGAGTGCCAAGACCAATTTGCCACATGTATTTAATGGGAATGGCATGAGATGTCAGCTGGAGAGCAGTTTTTGAAGTAGACTGCTTTATCTTTCAATTACTTTCTAGTTCTGTCAAACCCCTATCACCTGTGCAAAGACAAGTGTGTTGGTCCTGGAGTGCTCATAGGTTAATCTCTGCAGATGATCCACTCTGGGCATCCTGTTTCAGTTTTGGCCAAGAAATTTTATTCCCTTGCTAGAAGAACAAAAATGTGAGCTTCTTTAAAAACTTCTAGGCACTTCTCCAGCTAAGGGAACTCCTCAGTACAAGACATCTAGAGAAGCTGGCATCTCTCTTCTGCCAAGTGTGCCCCAGTTGTATTTACAGGTTTATATCTATTTTTATTATTTTGCACAAAATTACTGATGCACACAGACACCTATAAAATCATTGACATGTGCCTGAATTGCTGAGCACTTTGTGTCTGTAACCGGGATCATTGCTGTACTTCTCTTTATCCCAGCTGAGTGGGATTTACTCAACAGAAAAAGCTAAACCAGAAGAATTTTTTTTAGCCTGGATACTTCCCTGAAGCTGGACTGGGACATGTTAGTGTAACAAACTAATATAATGGACGAGGCAACAACCTCTGGAGGAAAGCTGTTGCAGGGGAAGAAGCAGCTGTGCATACCAGATTGGTTTTAAGTTGTTAATAGAATTATTCTTGCAAGCATGTCTTATTCTAGCCTGTGAATCAATCATCAAAGTGGGAGTTGATTCACAGTTGCCAGGAAAATATGCAGCTGTGGGCTTGACATGACAGCAAAGAGTAAAAGATGGATGATCAGGAACACTAGAGTCCTGTCTTGATTTTGCTGAAGATGAGAGAGGCAATGGATAAAATAGATGCCAGTGAGTAAAGTACATGTTCAGCTGTGCCTGTGTGCCTTAGATTGGGGTTCAGGCTGGAAAGTAGGGGGTTGAAAGCATGAAATTTGCACATGTTGTATGACTTGGTTTGGCTCTCAGTGCTGTTGGAGGTGACTTCAGAAACTGCTTTGCAAAATGAAGAATGAGTATTGTGTTCTAAGGCTGAGCTTTCCAGCCTGAACTCATTACTTAACAATTTCTGGAATATGTAAAACTTTTAAGTAGACATTTGTTCCCTGTTGTGAGAGTTTAAACCAAATTCTGAGATTTTTTTCACTTGAAAAGGACTGCTTGAAACACTTTTTTCAGGCACAAGCAATCAAGTCTTCAAACAATGAAGACATAGCTGCGACAGAATGATTTTGTGTTCATGTAGGCTCTGGTCCCCACTGGAGCTTGTGATGCAGTGCTAGCAAGGTGTCATATTTTGCAGGATGATATTTCTTGGAAAGGTGATGGGGTTGCCCAGGTAGACCCACAGCAAGCAGCAATATCCAGACTCCTTGCTGATCCCTCAGCAACCCTTTCTCCATGGCTACAGGTTCTATACAATTTGGCATGAAAGATCTTCCTTTTCCTTTTTTTCCAGCTGGTATCATTTTCCCAGAATTAAGGGTATCATGTCAGGCATCTTGTTATACCTCAGTTCTGCATAGAGTCTGGGATCATTTAACTATCATTTTCTGAAGCTGTCTGTACTGAGGAGGGTAGGTGTGCTGGCATTTTGAGTGCTATTAACCATGTTAAGGTGTAATCAGAGTTTTTTTGCCGGATGACACTACACATTTTGAATCACCTGTGTTTAAATCTATACAAATTACAACTTCAGCCACTTCATGGAAAAAAGAAAGGTGCATATCTCTGAGATCTTAGTGTTTAACTGGTACATTAATGTTGTCAGATTGTTATAATTGAGGGGCTTTTTTCTGGATCAAACTACCCTGCTCAGTTCCTGCTGCCAAGCTTACTTTCACAATTGGGAGGAAGTAGACAATTTTCTAGATTAGAAGCCATTCTTCTAAGTTGCATGTATGTTGTGGAGTTTATTGCAATTATGCTGGTTTTCTTTCTGAGTAAATCTAGTAAAATAGTAATTCTGACTGATTCTGTCATATCTATGGTTAGAAAGAGCAGAATTCAGATTTAGGCACTGTTAATTAGATGATACAATATAATGTTTTTCAGTTACCACAATCTGGTTTTCGTATCTGTGCTTTAAAAATGTAATGTTGATTTAAAGTATGATATATGCACATGAGAATACACGGGAATTTGGATTTTTAGCTTCTCAAAGCAAATTTATTTGCTCTGTACTTTAGGATGCTATAGTCGAATTGAAATACAACACATCCGTAAAAATAACACAATCTCAATGTGATATTGAGGAAAATATCCTGAGTAGAACTATTCATAGTAAAACAAATGAAGGCACACATGCAGGAGCGTGCTCTTGGAACTCAAGTGTGATATTTCATGGATTTTTTAAAAGACAGCACTCAAGATATTTGCTTCTATATGAGGCTTGTGAAAGCATGCTCTCTACTTAGTTTTTTTTAATTCAAGAGACAAACTAAGGGGTAGTTTTATACTGCATATAATTTGGTATAAAGGTGGACTGCAGATGAAAGAAGTTCTCTCATCACTTCTGTTGATACTAATCTGATAATTCTGTGGCCTGGATGTTGACTGACTAGATGGACACCAAAAAGTCGAAAAAGTATAGTTTGTTGGTTTAGCAAACTGAAGCAGCACTCATAGCAGCCGTATGACTACCAGATCTGGTGGAAAGAAGGGGATAGGACAAAACTGTAATGGCAAAAGGTGGGTTTACGTGGTTGCACACAGGCTGAGAAAGCCTGGGAAGAGCTGCAGGCCTCTCAGACTTTCTCAGCCTGTGTGCAACCACAGGTTTATTGCTTTTGGCAGCAGCCCACAGTTACACTGGATTATGTGGAATGTGGTGGGGACAAAAGCTTTCTTACAGAACCTGAGCATTAAAGTCCCCAGAAGGCCATGAGGATTTAAATAGCTCCATAAATTGTGATATACTTTGTGATCTTTGGGTATTGATTTAGCTCAGGTCATAGTAAGGTAAAGAAAATAAAAAAAGAGCAAAGTTGTCAACATAAGTGGTGGAAGACTCAGGAACTTTTGACTGAAGCTAGAAATCTAGGCTGTTAATTAACCTGGCATTATAAAGAAAATCTGCTGACCTCATCACCAGCAATGTAACTTTCAGCAATGTCATGGAAGTCTGAAAGCATGTGAGATATTTAAGACTACTGTTCTTTTAAGCAGGAATATTTTTTCATCTGGCTTTTGTGGTGCCTATAGCTTGTTACCGGCTCCTTGCAGAATCAATGTTTGGAATTGTTCTTGTTCACATTGACTTAGTGAGTTAGCTGAAAGAAATTCCCTATAAACCTTTTGCCTAGAGAAAGCTTAGAGGGGAAAAAAACCGATTAAAAATCAGCTTACTTCCTGTAAACTGTTATTTTTTTAGGGGAGGGAGGGTGGGACGGGGGTTGCATGACACACACACAGACATACATATACATATACATATACATATACATATATATATATATATCCACCCAGATGTGTATGTGCAATCTCATTCTTAGTTGCAATCTTCTTATTCATGCTCATCCATTTTGGATGAGCTGCTGTATCCTGAAATTTATTCAGATTGTTAGGTCAGGTGTGGAAAATAATTGGTCTAGAGATCTTAAGGTTCAATTTGAGTCTCTAAGGACAGAATTGGTTTTGCTTCTGTGAAGAGATGCTTTTCTGTGATCGCTTTCAGGATAAGAAAAATAGTCAATTGCAGCTACTATTATTTTGTGAAGTTCTGCTTGAATTCTGTAACCACAATGGTTTTAAGAACCATTTTGGATTTTGTTTTCAGGGTTTAAGAAGATTTCTACTTGACTCATGAGATAATGCGACCTTTCTTATATCCAAATCTTTGAGATCAGAAGAAAGGAAAATTTCATACTCTTGATGTCAGGTAAATTATGTAATACTATTGAAGGCAGATATTAAGCAGGCTGCGTTGAAATGTTTAAATAAGGATAAGGGATTTGCCTGCATCCAGGGCACTAGTTCAGAAAAAATAATTGAAGTTGTAATATGAATTACAGAAAAGAAGGAATCTTCCTAAAATGAATTGTTCTGATTTGATTGGAAGAAGCAGATTCAGGGTAGTGTGAAGTTTTGTTGCAACCTTATCTGCAGTGCTTTCTCTTTGTTCAGTTGCAAGTTAAAGCCGTGGTTGTATGCAAAGTGTGAGTAGTAAAATGTGGTTTGTCATGTTACAACAGCTAGTGATCCCATATCTCTCAGAAGAATTGCTTTTAGTCCTTTTAGTTGTATTACTTCCATATGAAAATCAGATCTTTGTCCAGCTTGATTGTCTTCAATTTAGGAGCTTGGAGCGTTCTTAAAATTTATATAAAAAAGCAGATTCATTAGCATCCCCTCTTAAATGATATTATGAGGCTGCTGCCTATACTCGATGATCTTTGTGGGTCCCTTCCAACTCAGCATATACTGTGATTCTGTGGTCCAGGAAAGACTAAGTCAGTGTTTACCAGAAAAACCCCACGTGACTTGAATCCTGGTGGTTCTTGATGTAGTGTTTTGACATTTTCTCTGACACCCTGCTACAAGGTGTTCTCCCTTGATGGAAATGTAGGTCAGTCTCAGCAGCTTCAGGGTGACTCTCAGAGTCTTATTTCAAAACTTGTTTTCACCTATGATTTAAGTAGAGAGGAGGTTTTTTGTTGGGCATAGCTGTGCCTCAGCTCTGTAACATTAACTTTATTGCAGGCTATAACTTAAGGCATATGAACAGGTAAGCAATGGAATACTGACATTTTATAGCACTGCAGTGATATTCATCAGATATCAGTAATTAAACCTGAGGTTTCATGAGGGGAGTTCAGCTTTTCTGATTTTGTTTTCTATCGATCTGGAATTAACTTTTGTAACCTCTAAGGAAAATAAATGTGTGTTTTCAAGTCAAAACATACTGATGCTTACTTTCCAGAGACTCTCAATATATTTTAATACTGAACTGTGAGTTGTTCGTACTGCATCAGTAATATTAAACAAATTTATTACAGAGGCTGTGCTGTGTAGTATTTCCTCAATACTTCAGCTCTAACCTGATTTTCAGCAAGACTTGGATTATTCCTATGTGTCATTGTCAAATTTAAGTCCTGAGATGCAGTTTATTTATAACTGCAGTTTTTATTTATAACTGTTGTTTGTAGTATGCAAGATAAAAGATGGTACTAAATTTGTAAGATGACTAAACGTGCTTCCCTTCCTGCCCCAGTCTGTTGCTAGTTCAGCTTTCAGAAATGCGCTGGCGCTGTGTTATCATGCTGCACGTACGAGCACCAATCTGAGCTCCACTGGGATTTCCCAGCTGAGCTGCTCAGTGCACAGGAGGCACTTTTACTTGTGTTCCATCTCTGTCCTTTATCAGAGTGCTCTGGGCTGTGTGCACTGGACTAGAAAACAAGGATTGCATACATGTTTTACTGATGTTAGTGTTTTTGAGCAATTGTAAATTATTGCTCGTTGCTTGTTCCTTTGAAAGGCTGGTGGGATATGGGAATAAAACTGGAAACAAGTAGAGAAAATCATGGCTCAGGTAGTGTCTGACTCTGTTAATTTTCATGGTAAGGTAAGTATCAGTGGCTTTGTTTTGAACAATCCATATTAAAAAAAAAGGTCCAATCTGTATCTTGTTCTCTCATTTCTCCTCTTTGGAGAATAACATGTTGGCACCATCAGAAGGGGTAGAAATCTGCCTTGTAGTACTTTGCAAATTTAGCTTTTATTTCTAATGCAGGCTGTAATTATGGCCTCATCTTTCTAGAAAATGACCTAAAATTTATTTCATATTTTGTCTCGGTGAATGAGGTTTTCCTCACTGCATAAGCATTATGATAATGTATAACTGATTTCCTACAAGACCTCTTCCTTGCTTGTAGCTCTGTTTGGGGTGTGATTTTTTTAGCCTATGAAAAGGTATTTAAGAGCGATCCAAATAGTAAATCCTTATTTTTCCCATTCAGAAATGATTTAGCATGCCTTTGAAGGGTGTGCAGAGATTACTACTAACATTGTAAATATGTCTTTCAAGATTTGCCAGCATTACATATGTAGCCCTCAGTCTTGGGTTTCAGGAATAATTTCTAAGTAAATTGATCCATGAATGCAATTTTATAATATTGATAAAATGCCAAGTGCTATTCTGTAATAAGATGGCTGCACAGTTTTAGGGTGTTTCTGATGTAATATTTGGAATGTTTGTCAAGGACATGGGAGTAAACTGAGAGAGGGAGCATGAGGACAGCTCAGGTGATGTCCCAAGTTTCTGGAGTCTCTGCATGCCTGGCTGTGGCTAGAGTGAATAGCTTTTTTTTTTTTTTTTTAATCTCTGAATTGGACACTGAGGAGATGAGATAGATATCAGAAGAATTTCACCTTCTGATGAATTCAACTGAAGCATCTTGTAGGATCATCTGGTAGGTTTCTTCTGCCCTTGCAGTGGTGAAGTACATTTGTTCCCTTATTCCCTCACTGGTATTAGAGAAGAGAGGCTTCCAGTTCTGTCAGATGTGGAGAAGGACTGAGTGAGTATGATTGTGATGTTGTGGAAAGTGGAAAATGAACACTTGTCTTCTTTGCCTGCAATTTTGTGCTGAAGCAACAATTAAACTCTGAGATTTAATGGCTTAATTTTATTTGGACATAATTGCCTTACTTGTTGTCTCTTCTTGTTATTTTTGTAATGTCTCCTGTGGACTATTTGTACTCTGGGCTGAAAGAGAATGTAGGAAAGCAGTTTATTCAGAGACTCTTCAGATGCATTTGTTGTAGCATCAGGTAGTTTTCAAGTGGTTATACTTAATCCGTTGAATAAAATTCTCTCAGATTTTTTTTCTGAACATTTCCCTGTGTAAAATCTGTGCAGAGCTTCTATGAAAGATTCAGCTTCTTAAAGAGTCACAATAATGGACAAGCAAAACAAAACTCATAATAGGATTTTTTAAATGGATTTAAAACTTTGTCCAGGGTGTAAGGGACAACAACATATATTTATTTTGCTGTCATTGTTCTTCTTTAGCAGTGTTATAGATAAATGCGAGGGTCTGTCCACCTTTCTTTGCTTTTAGTCAGTTAAACTTGATTCCAAGTTATAAAGTATTCTAACTTGTTACACTGCCCTGTGTTCTTGGGGAGATGTGGACTAACTATGTAGTTGTAATGAACTGGGCCAAACTATTCCCATAGAATCATGGAATGGTATTGTTTGGATTGGAAGGAACCTTGAAAATCATTTAGTTCCAACCCCACTGCTGTGGACAGAGACACTTTCTCCTAGACCAACTTGCTAAAAGTTCCATCCAGCCTGGCTGTGAACACTTCCAGGGTCACCACAACCTGGGCAACTTGTTCCAGTGCCTCATCACCCTCATGGTAAAGGATTTATTCCTATTGTCTAATCTAAACTGACCCTATTTCAGTTAAAGCCATTCTCCCTCACCACGTCATTACAGACCCTTGTAAAAAGTCCCTCTCCAGTTCATTTATACTCCCTTTAGGTCCTGGAAGGTGCTATAAGGTCTCTCCAGAACCTTCTCTTCTCCAGGCTGAACAACCTCAGCTCTCTCAGCCTGTCTGCATAGGAGAGGTGCCCTTGGATCATCTTTGTGGCTTTCCTCTTGACTTGCTCCAAGTGCATGTCCTTCTTATGTTCAAGACCCCAGACCAGAAGGCAGTAGTCAATATTATGATGTAAGATTGCAAAAAGATGAAATTCTGTGAAGAGTAAGTGTGAGCATCTTACAGAGGTCAGAGCAGAGTCATGTCTTTATAGTTGTGTGTTTGTAAAACAGCTTTAAAAAGCCTAGGTGAAATTTTTTTTTTCTCACATCTGGTTTTGATGGGGTATTAAAAATCTTTGATAATTTTAATTCTATTTCCTATGTAATTTTCCACTTTATTTCTGCTGTGGTTTCACCCCAGCTGGCAACTAAGCTCCATGCAGCCACTTGCTCACTGCCCACACAGTAGGTTGGGGGAGAGAATCAGAAGGGTAGAAGTGAAAAAACTTGTGGATTGAGACATTCAGTTTAATCAGGAAAGCAAAAGCCACAGACACAAGGAGTTCATGCACCACTGCCCATGGGCAGGCAGCTGTTCAGCCATCTCCAGGAAAGCAGGGCTTCATCACCTGTAACAATGACTTGGGAAGACAAACATCATCACTCTCATCGTGTTTTAAGAATCTGGCCTGTTCTTTTTCTGTGTCTTTAGGTAATAGGACAGAGGTCTCTGCTTGTATTCAAAATATATGATGTTTTTGGGGAGTTTCCACAATCTAAATAATATATGGAGTCACATTAGCTGAGAGTTTGCATAGTGAATGCTGTAGATTAAGGAAAGGATGATACATTCCATGAGAAGTAGACCTTCTCAGCTGCTGTTTGGAGTCTTCATTAAATTACTGGAGATGGTATGCCTTCCTAATGTTATGCATTCAATTTTAAAACTGTTTGAGGCATGATCCAACAAAAGGAACATAATGTATTAGTAGCTCATTAAAATTCAAATTGTCCTTAATTCATGGCCTGTGTGTCATACCCCCACTGGTTTTATTCAACTTCTAATGTTGCATAACTTGGTTGAAGCTAATGTTATATTTAAAATTCTGTAGTACTCCTTTCTGGGGTAATTTGTTTTCAAATGAAAGACAAAAGGAATTCTTAATTTAAATGTTTGTTAATAGAATAAAACATGAGGTTTCCTTAGAAGGCTAATGTCTAATCATGGGCATGTTCTATTTTATTTTTCTTATGTTCTGCAGTCGTATATTCCTGGAGGGGATGGAGTTACCAGTGTTTTCAAAATTAAAAAAAGGTTTTATTTGTATGTATTCATAGCAATTTGTACAGATATAGCTAAAAGGTATATATAAAAGGGCAGGTAAAAGGAATATTAAAAACCAGGTCTCATACTTTCAACCCTTTCATTTGTCTTGCCTGCATCAATGAATCTTTCCAGAATAATTTCATACCAAACACTTTATTAGGAATAGCATTCAAAAAATGCCAAGCCAGTTTTGTTATGAAACCACCCCGGTGTTATGCCTGGCAGCCTTTATGTGTTGGTGAACGAGTGTCATGGGTTAAACCCAGCCAGTGACCAGTGGCAGTGTAGGGTCACTCCTCAGCTGTGACCCCAGGAGGGGCTGAACTCTGGCGGTGAGAATAGACATGTTTCATTATGGCAAGGTGGAGATTCACATTCTGCAGGACACAGCAGGAGGAATGCCTTGCAGTGGGGAGGGGGCGTCCCCAAAAAAATCCTGTAAGTCTTCCTCCTAGTGCTAAAAAGTTCCCCTGCAACAACATATCTCAAATGGTTTGGTGTGTTTATACTTCAGACAGTGTAATGCTGTGTAAACATTGCAGTCCCTGATCACTTGGCTGATGTTTATACCAGTTCATTGATTTGAGCTCAGTAAAATAAAATCTTCTGTAAAACCATGATAAAAGGCAAGGCTGAAGATGAGAGATTTCATACTACTACAGTAGATACTGTGGCTATCCCAGCGTGATATTCCTGGTGAATGACACATTTACTGCTTTTCATAGAGAACTGCTAACAGGCTTCTCTCAACTTTTTTACAAATATTCTTCCAAAAAGTAGAGGAATAGTTGGTGGATTTGTATTACTATTGTAGCTGAAGGTCTACAATCAGAGACTTATTTTCTGGTCTAGGGAACAGTGCAGCAGAAGGAATAAAACATTTTGGGTTTAAAGTAGCAAAGTAGACTGAACAAGTTGCAAACATGGGGATAAAATTATTTGGCTTGTGATTGAATTTTTCATCTGAAATTCATAGTGTTTCTGTGAAAAGCTATTTTATTTTTCAAGGGATACCAAAGAACTAGCTTTTTCAGTTGGCATGCTTTGCAAGTTTTTTTACACATCTGACGTCAATCAGGATAACATAGGAGTGTATGGAAGCTTTGCATAAAAATTTTTTAATGTTCAGTTTGGTGTGATGAATAATTAAATTTGGCATAGTTGTATAATAAGTAGGTATAATATTGAAGGCAGATAATGCCTGATCTGACTGCTTCAATTCTCAGAAAGGATTTCACAGAAGCCCTTCCAGGTATTTCTTCATTTGCACTTGGACTTACTGATCTTTTCTGAGATGTCTGTGCATGCTGGGCTTTTGTTACCACCTCAGAGCTGAAATGCTGGTTTGCTGTGAGATCTGCTCTGAGAAGAGCTCTGGCTAAATGAGTTATCCAGCAAATCAAATACTTATGTGGGGAGCCTAGGTCTGGCTGACATTCCGGGTGTGACTGTTTGGCATGGTATTGCTTGCTGATGCTGTGATCCTGTTGTATTGGCAGGCTGTTCCTTTAACATTGCTGTTGTATATTTAGGGTAGAGGATATGCACTCTGTTCTTCTCAAGCCTTTGGACAGTGCTGCTGTTAGGATGATAGTCATGAATACTTGTTAATGTATTTTTGTAGCGTTTAGATCAGGTTACATTACAGTGAACCGACTCAACCATTTGGGATCTAATAAATGCTTTTTTGTTGGAATGGAGCTCCGTTGAATGTACTTTTTTATCCACCTCGGTGTTTTCCTTTTGTTTGAGATCTGCATGTATCTGTTTAATTTTGATTCTTAAAGGATTAATAATATCAAACCTTACATAAGTAACCGTGTCATTTTTAAATGTGCAGGAGGAGCAGATCTGTGCAGAGAACACTTACATCTGTGTGGTTATTTTTTAGAGCAGAATTGGTATTTTTTCTGAATTGTGATCAGTACTTTGTGTACAGTATATTGATTTTTCTAGAAGATAATGACAACATAATATTTTTAAAATATCATTGCAGAATGTAAAAATTTTGGCTGCATGTGAGGTTACTTGAAGTTTATGTCATAGTTTACGTAAATGTCCTATATATGCTGTTAGGAGAGCTAAACCTATGATTTTCCATGCTAACTTTGGAAAGTGAATATGATTCTCTTTTAATTTGGTGAACTTTATAGCTCTTTGAGCATGTATAAAATGTGCACCGTGTGCTCCTTTGTCACACTCTGCATAAAATTGATATATCGGGGATGTTAGTAGCAGTACTCAAGAGAGAAACCTCAGGCTTGCAGCTCCGACTGAAGGCTTGACCTTTACACATGCCTGCTTTAATCTGGTTTGTAGGTGTAAAACGAAGGTGTATGCAGACAACCTTCCCACGACGAGCGTTGTCATCGTGTTCCACAACGAGGCCTGGAGCACGCTGCTGCGGACCGTGCACAGCGTGATCAACCGCTCCCCGCGGCACATGCTGGAAGAGATCGTCCTCGTCGACGACGCCAGCGAAAGAGGTGAGGATAACCTCGCTGCACAGCCTGCTGCTCTTTCTGTTTCCAAAAATGAAGCTGACTGGGTGTGGGCTTAGCCCCTCCTTAGCAAAACACAGCACCTGGGGCAGGGGAAGGCAGAGGGAGCAATGTCCATTTTGAAATACCAGTGGATCGCCCTGCGCTGAAAGCTGGTGTAACTTCATCTGTCTGGTTAGTTTTCCGTTGCCAGCGTGGACTTTGTGTTTGCTAGGGGGTTTATTCTATTATGGTATTAGTGTTTTACATTTTGAATTTTAGCACATTCATACAGCTTGAGGATGTTTAATACTTGAATCACCTGATGAATAATAGCAAAGGCAACTCTGTTTGTCGCACACATTTAAATTTACTGTCACTGCCACTGTTAGGCTTGGTGTTCAGAGGGATCAATTTTGATTATTCAGTTAATGAGAAGTTAAAATTCAGTTTCTGTGCTGCAAGAGGTTCCCTTTCTTAATAAATAGTGCTCCAGGTGAAAACTCCATGCTACAGAATGAAACTTGCCATGTGTAATAAGCAAAACTTGAAGCTGATTTTTTTGGTAAAAAATAGTAATATTATTTAGATTTTAATCTTCATAGGATTTAAAAATTGCAGTATATTAGAAATAAAAATAATATTCTATATAATAATTAACATTTAATTTTGGTTAATAGTTGATATTTGCCCTATTCTTTGCTTAATATTTCTTGGTGGTTTGGGTTATGAAGTACTTTTTTTCCTTGTGTTGGCAAATGAAGGTGAGAGGGTAGTACAGGTTTACTAAATAAAACATGTCTATATTTTTATATTGATCTGCCTTTTTTACCCCTCTATTTCTATTTTGAAAATTTTCTACTAGAACCAATGGCTAGTAGGCCACTAGAAAAAAACTCTTGACAGTCACCTGTGGTAGGCTGCTGCCTGTATCAGAAGAAGTTCCTGCATGTCAGGCATAGAAGGGTTTTACAGCATGCTGACATCTCAGCCTGTTGCTTCTCATTCCAGTGATGCAAAATTCATGTTTTGCTGCCTATGGTAATTCCAGCTTCAGAGTAAGATATCTGACTGTTGCCCAGAGGAGATGATGTGCCCAAGATCTGCACGTATGAAGAGAGGTGCTGGGTTTGCCCCAAGCAGCGCTCTGATACGTGGGTTACTGTGGCTAGCGGGAGGGTTTAGGACACTTAGGAACCTACCATGGTAAACGGGACGCTGATGAGCATTAGAAGTGGGTTGTTGCTCTGCCACTAAGGTGGTAGCAAATACACTGAGTTGCCCCCTCAGGCTGTGTGTGTGTGTGCATGATGCCTGGTGCATTAGCTGGCCTGTCCCGCTCTGGGTAGGTGTGGAGCCGAGGACAGGTCCTGTCAGCCATCCGCGCTCTCACCGCTCTGCTTTCCTGAGGAAGCACAGCACTCACACTTGGCTTGTATTCGCACTTGTCTCTGCTCCTTCCCTCTCTTGGGCGCTCTCACTTGCTTTTGCTTTTCCTTTTTTACCTAACTCTAAGTGCTCCAGATAATTCCAGTGCAATTTGGAAGAAAGAACAGAAGCATTAAATACAATTACATTCCGGCAGCAGAGGAGAAATGCCTATGCAAAGTGCCACAGAAACGTGTTCCAGATTAAATGAGAGGCATGATCAGCTTTTGCTTTTACAAAGGCACGACATCAAATCTTTGCTTTTTGCACTTGTGGGTAATTTGTAACTATATTCCTTGATTTGTTGTAGTTTTTTAACCTATATGTAAAAATTCTACATTTTCTTTGTCAAAATAGTTCTTGGCACTAATTCAAATCAGTTCTAATTATTACTTGTGACAGGTCAGCTTTCAGTATCACCTAGAAATAAAGAGCAAGCTAATATTAGGATATGTAGACATCATATTACTTATGTTTTGCCTCTTCTGTTTTAGAAAAAAATCAATTTCAATGTAGCAAGAAGATGTCCTCACTATGAGTCATAGAATTATAGTCCACTTAGAAACATATGTGGCTTTCTCTAGATAAATTTTCTGTTTCTGGGTTTGGTAACAAAAACAAATTAACTTAATTCCAGGCTGAAAGAGCATTTCATACTTTCTTTGGTGGTGTTACTGAACCTGTTCCAGTATTTCTTTTTGAAGCCTATGATCTTCATTTCAGATCGCTTAGGCATATTTTATTTGTTGTTATTTTCAATAATTACTGAGAGGGTTTTTTTTTTTTGTTCTGTTTTCCAAGAACTTCTTACGGTTCCATCAAGCATGCTTTTACATTAAACAAATCAGAAGGGTACGATGCCGAAGGTAGATGTGAAGGATTTGTGTTTTCTACTTAAGCATTCTGTTTGTGTTGAACTAAAACAGCATACTTTTCCAGAAAAAGGCACTGTTCAGCCTGAGTGTTGTATATTGAATTCTAACATCAGAGTCATTTTAATTGGAATAAAGTAAGCGTTCAGTCTGCCTGAGGCACACTTTGTACCTGCTAGTGTCATGCTCTTAGAAGAATGAATTTGCATAATAGCATGCATTTATTTACACGCAAAAGAAGAACTTCGGAGAAACAAGGCATATCTGTAACATTGTTCTCTAGTTATTGATCAGAACTACAACTTTATTTTTGAAGTCTTGATCTTTGGTAACTGTTTCACAGGACTCAGCTACAGGACACAAGTCAAAGCAATGTGACTGCAACTAAATCCTGACAATGTTACTTACGAAAATATTCTTCTGTATTATTGTACTTCTCAAAGAACCACGTTTGCATGCTTATAAAAATGATAAACCTGTGTTTTATTGTAGTTTATTAAAAAAAAAGGTTTGAAACCTGATTTTTCATTTATATTCATATCAGTGTGACTTGGTAATAGAATTGGCAAGGTATTTTTCAACTAATGCACTTAGTTGACTTGAACTGAATATATTTGCTCTTTTGGCTTTCTTAGTAATGCTACTTCCACAGAAGATGCTCAGTCCTAGGCAAAACTATGCACCCTTTTGATAGAGAAAAGGCTTGAAAAGAATATCCACTACAAAGAGTTATAGTTATACCTATGAAATTACATGAATTCTTATTGTTCCAAATTAGAATTATTGTGGAGATGTTTGATTTTTTTAAAATATTATCAAACTTCACTCTGTTGGAACTGTATGTTGCAATGCTGAAAAATTAGTCAGCTCTGATCATGGGTCACTCACAAGCAGTTGTCTCTGTAAGGCATAAAACTTCTCATCTCAGAGTTCAATATAGAATTTACTATGACCAATAGGTTTGTATAAAAAAATCATCTCCATGGATTTATCCTGATGTTTTTTGTAGGCCAAAATATATAACATTCATTAAAAGATTATTCAAAAATTTGTTTGGTTTTTTTTTTTTTTTAAGGAAAAAAAAAATCAAGTCTTACCTTATAAGAAACTGTTACTAGTTTCTGGATGCATGACTAATTAAAAAAAAACTAGATTTCTGCTACTTGAACAAAGGCAGTAATTTGTAAAGGATGTGTATTGCTCTTAGGGTGTTCTGGAGGGAAAATAGCTGCTTAGATTTGAGCATTTTACCCTAACTGCTGACAGCAGAGAAACTTTGGAAATCTTGATGTCTGAATTATTTACTGTGCTTTTATAGGGATGAGATACCAAGCTTTATCTTTTCTGCATATTTTACTGAAGCTCTAGTGATATTTTAAGGGCACAGTTACTGGAGGTCTGTCACGATGTTTTGTTTTTGGGAATAGTCCCTTCTGAAGTTTTGAACAAGGTGATAGTTCATAAGAATGTTCTTATGGTCATAGTTAAACATGGGAGAAGGACTCTTCTTTACCTTTTTCCCTCTGTAGTGAAAACACTGCTCACATCTCTGATTCTTTCTTAGAGAAAAAAAATTAAAAGTACTTGATAAATTGAAATTTTAAATACTTTACCGAGAAGATGTAGGTAGGACTCAAGATTTTCATATGGAATACATTGAGCATAACTTCCTATAATGTAAGTTTGTGCTTTATGCAAGTTCTTGATTGGCTGCAGTTGAATTATTGCAATCTTTCTGTCTTCCCCCTGCCAGAATTGTACGTTTCTGTTAATGTAACTACATTCAAGAACCAGTGTCATAGCCCATATTCATTCATTTGAGTTTAAAGTGGATGGAACTACTTTAAAAGCTTATCAGTAATACACCTGAAATGTGCTAAGAAACATGTTGATTTGTGTGACTTGCTCATCAGATGGTGAGCATAGAGAGAAATGCTGCACTCTCTCTGTGTATATCATGTATACATTAAAGCTATAAATATTGTCATGATACTAGTTCTTTTAAATTAGTGGCTTTGGAAAGCTACACTGTAAAGAGATGAGACTGTATTTGCTACAGACTTAGTCATGATCTCTGTGCTCAACCCCAAAAGCCTTGCAAAATGTTCAGACATGTATACTTGGTTTGTACTAAGAAACATGTATTAATTTGACTCTCTGTTTATATGCAAAATAAGAATTAACTTGCTTTGAGTTTCTCTGAAGACAAATATTTAGATGTATCCAACTCGTATGTACTTCTAGCACAGTTCAGCTTTCAAGACACGTCAGAACTTATTTCTGTGGGTTTTAGTGGCAGCCCAACAGTGCACAGAAAAAAATGATAAGGCAATTAGAACTCACTCATCTGGAGAAGTGGTAAGCAATGGTAATCACCTTCAAGTCAGCCCTGCCCCTAGAGGTTTACTAAAGAGTCACTAAGAGTTCATGCTGAGCTTTCCCCTTCCCACCCCTCCAGTTCACACTGATATTTGTATGAGGTCCTTTCTGCCTTGTGTGAAATCCTACTACAGCCGTGCACTGCTGTACTACAACTTTCAACTCCCATGTGCTTGGAGTGTACAGTCTAATATTCCATAGCTGTGCAATAAGACTATTTTGCTATTTTTACACAATTAGAAACTGTGAGATATTGCAGAAATCTGTTTCTGTGACTGTCCATTACATTCTCCCTCACTTCTTTGTTCTTCCTTTGGCATCAATCATCACAACCCAATAGCTTTTCCAGTGCAAGTAATTTTGAGTCTCTAGGTGTATGGTAATTGACTGTTGTATTTTTAATAACTTGTTCTTCATAATTCATGCTACGCTGAGATTTTTTGGTGTTACAGATTCTCATTTATGTATAGCTTATTATTATAATATTTTTTCTTTTAAGTGGTTTAGTGATAATCTAATAGAAAAAATATTAGCCAGAAAACCCTAGAAAAAGCACAATTGAAAAATCAGTTTGTGTTGTAAACTTCTCACAAAGAAATTATCTGTAAGTTGCATTACTGTAGGAGGCAATTCACTATATTCAGCTAGTCAAACCATTTCTGTATTTCCTTGGTAGAGAAGTGTTATGTCCAAGATACATGTTTTTGAAAATAAGTATCACATCATCTCTGCCATAAAAACTTGTGAATCCCATCTGGGTTTTGTGTAAGTTTTACCCTCTCTTCCTTTTTGTGTTTTCTATAATGAAGAAATAAAGAGGAGGAAGAACTTTCTGTTCTATCAAGTGAAACTCTTGGGAGATGGGGAAAGGAGTATTGTGAAGTGTAGAGGAAAATAGCTGAGAAAGTAGAAAAAGGATAGACAAGAACGGGGGAAATGTGTCTTAATCCAAGTCTCTTCATTAAAAAAAAAAAGCCCTGAACTATGTAACTAACAGTTTTGATTGTTTTGATCATTCTTTACAGACTTCTTAAAAAGACCACTGGAGAGTTATGTGAAGAAATTAAAAGTACCTGTTCACGTGATTCGAATGGAGCAGCGTTCTGGATTGATTAGAGCAAGATTAAAGGGGGCTGCTGCTTCTAAAGGCCAGGTCATCACCTTCTTAGATGCTCATTGTGAATGTACAGTAGGCTGGCTTGAACCTCTGCTGGCAAGGATCAAAGCTGACAGGTAATTATCCATCTATTCCCTCATGTTGGGTTTTTTCAGTTATTAGGAAAGTTTCCAAGCATTACAAAATAGCCTTCAAGCAAATATCTACTTTCTGAAGAGCTGAATAAATTCTCATTGGTGTAAGGATAAAAGGCTAATTTAGTTAAACTTCTGAAAGTAAAACTCTGTTTCAAGCGAAGTCTATCTTGGGGTGCATGGAATAATGTGTTAAATAGCAGGAGCAATGAATGAAATAGAGGAATTAGGGGAAATTGAGATCTTCAGTCTGCAGCTTGGCCTATTCCTTCATGAATCTAGGAAAGTATTCTTGAGAAAGAAATCAAGCCCTCAACTCGTGTAGCACCAACATTGTGAACAAGAACGGTTTTCAGGCTCTCATTTTGATTTCTTTATTACGTAATGGTTTCGATTGTGGAAATCTGGACTGTGTCTTGGTCTTCTGGGATGAATTTTTTTAAAGTTAGAATAATTACTGTAATCATGCTGATCTACACTTATATACACAATGGAAATTGTACTGGGGACAAAAGTGAGAGGATTGTCTGCTTTATAAAATATTCATACATCTGAACAGTAGCTGTAGCTGTGCACTAGTCTGTTAGTAGACAACATATTAAATAGAATAAAATATGGTGCTAAAGATCCCTTATTTTTTATTGTTATAGATAAAAATCAGACTTAAAATTTGATGTTACAAAATATAGTGTTACATGATGAATCATCTACAAATAATGAAGAATCTTTGCTCAGCACTGTGCAAAGACAAAGTAAACTGTTATCATTAATCAGCTTTTGTGAGACTACAATACATACATTGTTACAATTTTTTCAAATATCTCGACTTAAGTCCTTTGAGTTCAGTTGCAAGCAAGTTCTGAATCTTGTTACAGAGCTTCCCATGAGAGGAAGCCTGCTTTGGGCATGGTTACTTAAGTGTCTTTAAGATGATTAGAATTGGTTTCTGTGAATATATGTATTAACAATGTCAGGACAGTGGACAACGAGGCCACTTTCTGTCGACTATGATGCAGTAGTTGTACATTGTGAACAATTGCTAGTATCTCTTAGTCCTCAGGGTACATCAAAATACTTACCCAGAGTTAATGTCCAAGTTTTAATTTCAAAACACACAAGTTAGTTTGACCATTCAACTAGAAACAAGAACCTCTTGTTTTCCATCTAATCACTCTGTAGCAATGAGAAAGTCGGGATCATTATTTCTGTCTGCAGAGGGATGAATATTTATTACTGATAATAATGCAAATATGATTTAAAAAAAGGTCTGTCATTGCCAAAATTCTATCAGATTTGCAATTAGCAAAACAGAATTTTAGTATGTTTCCTGTTAATAATTTATTGAATAATATTAAGAGATGGTATTATAAAAATTTCAACTGTATGTGTTAAAAAAAAAATTAAAAATACCAAATATCTTTTTTACCCTTTTGATTAATAGATTTTATGAATTGAAAATACAATAATTTAACTTCTTTGCTTTTCCTAGGAGGACAGTAGTGTGTCCCATCATTGACGTAATCAGTGATGACACCTTTGAATACATGGCAGGCTCTGACATGACCTATGGTGGATTCAACTGGAAGCTGAATTTTCGTTGGTACCCTGTTCCTCAGAGAGAGATGGATCGGCGGAAAGGAGACCGAACCCTCCCTGTTAGGTAACAGAAATTATTAAATTGGCTTAAATCTTTGTCTGATATTTGCTTTCTATGATGAACTTGAAAGTACTTAAGGCAGTTAAGTACTCAGTCAAACACTGGAGCATCTTTTTTGTCTGGTTGAAGGAACATCAATAAAGTTCTTGCGTGGATTGGTTGTCAGTAACTTTTGGTAGCAATAAAGGAATCAATCACTTTGTCACTTTGGAAATATTTTTCAGTTTGGTGTAAATTAGAGCAGAATCACTAGTTTTCAGATAGCACTTATAATGATGCATGAGTTTTTAACAAAGCTTTTTTGTTTTTTTTAATTCAACCTTATTTTTATCTTTTATTATAACAAAGTAAACTGTATTTTCTAAATATGTATTGATTTTTGGTATATTCATGTATATGTATATATATTTGTGTATGTGCATTTATATGCAAACTTTAAGTCTTGAAAGGGAGGATGGGAGGTGAATTTATACTTGGATGTCATGTAGGTCTATAAGAAAGGTAATGAGGAAGATAGCTTGTGTGTAATGTGTACCTTTTAACCATTGCAAATGTACATTTTCTGTCCTTTTCTGAAAACTGGGCATTATTTACTTACAGTATAGCTCAGGATCTGGCCTTTGCTGATTTTTGTTTGTCTTTAGTTTAAGAAATTAAGAGGTCTTCTCAAGATATGGCTAATTGTAATCCTCTCTTCCGCCTGTTTCCTTTTAGTGGGGGAAAAGACATATAAGTTTTTAGTTAGCTTGTGACCTAGCTTCTATTTTATGTGTCTTTCAGAAAAAACCCTAAACATTTCAGGAAAATAGCTACTGATATAAAATCATTTATGCTAAAAGTGTAAATAATTAAAAGACAAAGTTATGTCATTGGCCTAACATGTAATTTACTTATTGTATATTTGTTGTATAAAAAAGTTGAAATTTGGGAGATGTTTCTAAAGCTCTGAGTAGTAAAACTACTATTAGAGTTTTATTTTTTTGTATCAATAAGGAATCTGAAAGGAAAATCTGGATGTGACCCTGCCTGTACAATTTTCTTATATGAAGCAATAAAATTAAAAGCAAGCAGGCTGCTTAATGGCCTCCCAAATCTGTTTCAAGAACAGTAGCCTGAAGTATAATTTTCCTGTGGGGAAACTAGTTTCTATTTTATGAGTTACCAGCATTGGGGGCAGAAATCTTTCTCAGGAATAACAGCAGCTTTCTAGGGACTGTTTCTCTATCCAGACACCAGTTTGAAGTGAGAAAATAAGGGGAATTGCCACTACCACTCTGGAAAATTTTGAGCTTGCAAGTACACCATCGGTAACAGAGTTTGAAAGGAAGCTTACTGAGAAGGAATACGTTAGGAACTTGGGAAATAAACAGCTACTTTGTCAGTGTAAATGTGAAGTGTATCTAAGTATGTTTTTATAGTGACCAATGTGATTTTTTTTGTTTTGTTTTTGTCCCTCCAGAACACCTACAATGGCAGGAGGCCTTTTTTCAATAGACAGAGATTACTTTCAGGAAATTGGAACATATGATGCTGGAATGGATATTTGGGGTGGAGAAAACTTAGAAATTTCCTTCAGGGTAGGTAAAACTCTGCAGTACTTTATTAATCATTAATTTGTTAATCAGGACAGTGCATCTGGAGTTCAGTAAAACACAGATATGCCACTGGCACCAGTGTCCTCTTCTGTTGCACCTGGCACTTCCCTTCCCTGTTATGTTCCTCCATCAGAGATACACAAAGACTGTACCTGTCAGTAAAAAGTTCATGATGAATTGTTGGTCAAACTTTGTGATTAAAAGATTAAGCTGGTTATTCTGAAGGAGTGTTTGTGTGTTAAAAGGAATTTAGGTAGAAAAGCTGCAGGGGGAACATCAGTTAAGGGTGATGTCATCTGCATCGTTTAATGTGTCAATGAAATGTGAGCACCTCTGTCACAAACCCTCTCATCTCGCTCTTCACTAGCTTCATGATTTCATGTGTTCATTTGGTTGTGGACTGAACCAGTGTTATTCTCATTTTTATTCCTACCATATAGCCCCATTTCCTTTCATTTCACTTGTCAGCAAGAAGTACATAGGTGGGGATTCTTCTGAAGCACTTCAGCTTTCTGAATCTGCCATTTTTCAAGGTCCAAGAGAAAACTGAAAGTATTTTCAGAGAATTGGAAAGTGTACGGGCTCTTTTACATGGAGATTCTGTTTTGTAGTGGACTATTTTAGAACACCTGTTAGTTTCTGTGATTCATGTGAGCCTTTTCCTTCCTTTGTGGTCAGCTTGCCCCATTCTTTAAAGTAATCTCTGGCTGATGCAGTATTGCTCCAGGGGCTGAAGTACTTTCAAATGCTGCCTTGCTTGGGCTTGTGAGCATCTTTAGCTGTTGAGCAGGAAAAAACATGCAGTTCTCTTCCATGCAGTATGCATTTCTTCTAGACCTCAGCTAGTGTTGTTTCCCCACCTGGAACACAGGCAAGTGATTAATGTTTTGGAATTTTTTTTAATGACTTGTGACTATGCAATAATTGTTCTGTCGCTTCCAGATCTGGCAGTGTGGTGGCACTTTGGAAATTGTAACTTGTTCACATGTTGGGCATGTGTTCAGAAAAGCAACACCATACACTTTCCCAGGAGGTACAGGGCAGATAATCAACAAAAACAACAGGCGTCTTGCAGAAGTCTGGATGGATGAATTCAAAAACTTTTTCTACATTATTTCCCCAGGTGAGCAGGTCTTTGGGTATGAGAAATACTTATTAAGAATTAAAATGTTGCTACTACTGGGAAATAACATGAGTATTTATATAAGAATGTTATTGCTTTGAAGTTTGTTAAGACAGCTCACTTAAGGTGTATAAAAAGTAAGGTCTTAATTGAAAAATAATTTTGCTAGCCAGACATGTGCCCTGAAGGGGTTTTTGTTTGCTTTTTAGCGTGAACATGATTTATGAATGAACTTCCTGGGCAATAGAATTGAAGCTCAGTGGAACATCAAAGAGCTCGGCTGTAGTGCTGAAAATTAGCCATCCAAAGTCATATCATAATGTGCTGAATTTTGGGCTCTGGCTTCTGTGGCATTCCACGTCAAATACATCAGAAGTGGTTTAAGTGAAACCCCAAAGCAGGAGTGGCAAAAGTGAATATCTTTTGTCTTGATAGAATTTGTACCTCACTATCTAGAGTATGGGGCAAGTTGCCAATTGACTGTGATGATATTTATTATATTTCTTTATGTGGATGTTAGCAAAACAAGAGGATGTAAAATATGAGAGAAGATTTCCCATGAACTCAGATTTACTGCAAAAAATTCAGGAGAAGAAAGGAAGCCTGGAAAATATTCAAATATTACTTTCAACTACAGGTTATTTTTATTGTTATATAAAAAGACAAGCAAACTTCAGGTAGCAACAGCCAACCTTTCTAAATACTTGAGACATTAGGCTTTATGTACTAAGTGGTAGTTTTATATGCTACATCTGCTTCTCCAAAGAAGTTTCTTTAAAACTAGTATTTCCTTATGACCTTCTTATTAAACCTACATTACTATTGACATTTAAAAGCTGTAACACAATGTATTATGAGTCTGAACAGTGTCAAATTTCAGATCATGGGTTTTACAGATGCTTGAGAGCATCTGGCTGTGTGGATTTAATGTGGTTTTGTCTTAAAAGAATGCTTTACTCAAACGAGACTGTGTAAGACTAAATTAGAAAAAAAGTCATGCTACTATTCAAAACTTTTTTGGGTGAAATCAGAAGCTGACTTTATTGTTATTGCCTTGTTGTGTAATTAATACAGCATTATGAATTCAAACATGAATATGTGTAAATATTCAGAAAAGTTGTATATAAGTAGGTGCAGTATTTTGGTAAAGATTGCTCTTATGCATCCATGTCAAGCTAGATTCTGAAAGGTACAAAGTTGCAGGAAGACCTTTAATTATAAAAAATAACCAAATTCTCCTTCCATTTTGTGTGGTAAGTGCAAGCTACAAAAGGAGTTACACTCTTTGAATTTTGTAGGATTGGGGTGTTTTGATAGGACTTTCACATCATTGCAGTATTGTAGAATATGCACTCATTCTCCAAAGACAGTAAAAATTCTGAAATGGTGAGAGTAAGTTAAGCAGTTATCTGTAACTGCACTGTATATTTCCTTTCCTTTCCTTTCCAAGACGCGTGCCTGCATCATTTGTATGCTAATGGCCTGAGTGATTGTTGGACAGGGATGTGCTCCAGCCAAGCTGCTCTTGGAGCATCTGCACCTGCCGCCTGCCACACTCACTCATTTGTGTCCCCGTGACCGCAGTGACCCTGCGCTGAAGCCCCATGCCAGAATTTTCAAGTGTCTCGAGAATAAGATAATATTGTATCTGAATAAGTTGGGTTATTCTGAAATTGATTTGTTGCCTGGGGCTGTGAGGAGAAGGCCCAGTACTGTGGGTCATTCTTTAGCTCTGATGAAAACCTTTTGTTCAGAGAATGAGCACACAAACGTACTCAGAGCCGTTCATGCCTCTCACCCCGCCAAATCCACATAAGTTGTGGGAACCAGTAGATATTAACTAAAAAGGATTACTATTTTGGGAAGTTCACAAGCACCTTATTCTTGTAATTCTGGTATCTCTAATCCTATCTCTGGGTATTGCAGACTGTGATTTTACCCATTGACAACAGATAGTATCAGTATAGCTTTCAGTAAGTCTCTTGTGGGCATTAGTTGTTTAGGAATTCAGTGAATCTCTGCTAGCTTGGCTCACTTAGCTTTTCCAGATATCCTTCTAATATAAAAATTTAAATGTATAGTTCTTACAGAATGCTGATGTAGTAATCCTCAGGCAGAACACAGTGTGCAGTCTGTGAAACTACTAGTACAAATCTGTACTTTCAGTATTACTGTGACAGTGTCACAAGTACTTACAAGGAGCAAGGTGAAGATTCTTAGCCTGATGCTGGTTTGCAAGCCCTGGTGCAGATGAATGAGGAAAACAAGTAATCCTCTGTGCACCCAGGATTTTTCTCACTAGTTGATACAGATGCAAAAAATTGGATTTTGAAGGAGATAATATCCTGACAAGCATCACTGAGCCTAGCTAACAAGACACTTGTTTCCTCCTTTATATTTTCTTTTCTGTTCTCCTAAGATAGTGAATCACAGAGGGATTCATCCAGGAAAGCAAATGTAAGATCCTCAGGTAGCTTTCCCACTTCATGTAATCTTTGTTGTCTGGGAAAAAATAGTCTTGCTGCTTGAATGATAGGAACTCAAGAGACTTTTTACAATAGATGTAATGTAGTTAAATGGAAAGCTGCCCTCTTGAAAAGTAAGCTTGTAATCCTTTCCTTCTTTTATAAGTATAGCCCAGTAGAAAGTGCTACTTGTCTGTTTTAAGCTTGTGTGCATTTTAGAAGCCATCCCTCTGCTTAGGAGTGGTTAGGTGCGGATGGAGGTTGGGCAGGAACTTGTTGCAGCTGCTGCTCAGCCTGAATCAAGCCTGTCTCTTTGCAGGCAGCAGCTCTTCTCCCCAGCAGTACAGGCACTAGCTGCAGGCCTTTCTCATTAGCTGGTAGCTTAACTCGCAGTCATGTGTTACACCAGGGCCCTGCTTCCCTGACCATTTTCTCTTCTGCTTTCAGAAAACAAATCCAGCATGTGAATAATCTGTTTCTGGGCTCCAGCTGTTCTTTCTGTGGACTCTGCCACTTCTTTATTTCTAGCGCTGGTCGTCCATCACTTTCTCCAGGCTAGAAGATTAGGACTGTATTGTCCAGGCTGAGGAGGCTTCACGAGATGGTGATGCCTGTCCCACAGCTTGCTGTGAGAGGAGTGTCTTGCTTTTCATGGCAGGTGTGCTGGTATGGCAGGTAATAGGGCTTCACCTCCCCTCACTTGCTGATCTTTCATCTGCATCAACTGCTTCTGTGACTTGCTGGATTTGCCTGGGTTATTTATGCTGTGGGCTGGCTCTCCGGGGTTAAGTTAGAATTTGTGTCAGCATAGGAGGCACAGCAGGAATCTGAAGGGGTGAGCAAGGGAAAGATGTCCCTTTGGCAGCAGCAGCTGCAAAGCATTAGGCTGGTCAGCTTTACCCCAAAGGGTAATTCTGAGATGTATTTAGGGATATACCCAGAAGGTGTATTGTCCTGGGATCAAGTGAGCAGGCAGAAAGCCTGAAAAGACAGCACTGTGGAATTACCTAAGCAGGAGTCATCTAGACAGAGACCAGGGATGTGTTATCCTGAAAAGTGGATCCATAGGCCTTACCTAATCACTGCATGCCCTGGTCTCTGGCCAGGCAGGTCAGTAGGTCAGGGTTCACTATGTAGAGACTGGAAATGGAAAATAGTATTTATGGTTGATAGGGAGGACAGAGGAGGGACTGAGTCTGCATCTTGCAGTGTAGCTAAGCCTGCATTCAAAGTACGTACTAAATGTTTCCATGTGGTTTTGTGTACAGCTGTTAGCATTGATTTGGAATGCAAAGAATGTAGCTATTCAGATTGGTTTTAAATTATTATTGCTAATAGAGTTTCATAATACTAAATAAAAACAAGCTGTATTATTTTTATCAGATTTAGATAAAATAGTTTTCACACCTTGCTTTTGAAAATGACTGAGCAATTTATAATCATGATGATAACAACATGCTATTTTTTTTTCGAAGGAGTTTAGCATAAATATATTGCCACACATTAAACTTGGGCAAGGAAATCTTCAGCTCTTGAAATTTGGCACAACTGTTGCTACATGGCTGTTGGTGGTGTGGCTGGATGATTAGAAGTAGATGTTTTTTACATTACCAATATTTATATTTTCAGTATGTCTTTAGGCATGTGTGCATGTGATTGTCCCACAGCTAACAGCAAGCTGTGTGACAAATAGAATCATCAGGGAGGCCCAAACTTTTAAATGTAATTAGGGTTGGGGGCAGAGAGGTTGAGGAAAAATAAAGTTTTGGTCAAATAAAGACAACAGTAGCAAGGTTTCTTAAATCCTATTTCTAATTTGTGTGATGCAGATACTCCATCCCTGAAAATGTTCAAGGTCAGGTTAGATGCATCTTTGAGCAGCCTGGTATAGAGGAAAGTGTCCCTGCCCATGGCAGAGGTGTTGGAATGAGATGATCCTGAAGTCATTTACAACCTGAACCAATCTGTGGTTATACGATTCTTTCCTTTTATTTTTTTTTTTTTTTGGTAATGAACCAAAGGTTTGAAAAAACAAGTGGACATGACTGTCTTCTCATGATGTGCATAACTTTGGAATCTAGCATAATTGTCTCCTCTGAGGAAATATGATATAATTTATGTTTTGCAGTTTGGTTTTTGTTTTGTTTGTTAGCTGAGCCTTTGAAAAAATGTCCAAAATCTCTAGAAGCTTATATGTCCCTGTTGTAGGTATACATATAAATTCTTCTGGTCTGTGGAGAAAATAATGATTTAAACCTATACCTAATTTTTGCTATGCTTTATTCTTTGCTGCAGTTTTCCTTGTTTTCTTCATTCTTTTTTCCCCCAAAAGAAATACCCCATAAATAACTGGTACTGCACTGGATAGAAATACTCAAGCTGGTTTAGAGTAACATTGATGAAGTACCAGAAATCTTGGAAACAGAATAATTCAGCCTTACTAGAGGATGCTCCTAGGGCAACTCTACCTGTTCTGCTTTTCAGTCCATCTGCTAGCATGCTGCTAGCTGTAGTCTTTGTGCATGGTTTGGTGCAGGTCTGACATCAGAGAGGATTTTAAAAAAATCTTTCTGAATAAAAATGGTTTAATGGAATACAATGTAACAGAGAAAAATCAGCTGGCACCTTTTTTTGTGTGCGTATGCTGACATTTAAAACTACTTTAAGAAACAGCTTGCTTGTATGCTATTAAGTCTCACTTTACATTTAATTATTTATGAATGTGACTTTAATTCTTATTGCCATTCAGTGAGGTGACAAAGCCTTAACAGTGCTGTTTTCAGGAGGTTAGTGTAGCAATCTGTGTACGTTTGGAGTGTTGTAAGGTTGTTGTGAGAGTGGCATGATAACTGTTTCATCCATCAGCTGCTTTTTCATCACTGAAAAATGAAGAATCCAGTACTTAGCTGTGGTCAGAACCTTTCTGTTCTTCATTAGCTTCTTGAGAGAGTGTTGCTTTTCTTGTAGAGCAGTGACTTGAAAGCCCAGACAGAAATCTTCTGGGATTCTATACAAACAAGATTTCCTTTGCTTTCATTCCCTTACCAGTATAGCTTTCCAATATATTTATTAAAATAAAGGCTTTAATAAAAAAATAAAATTAAAAAAATAATAAAAAAAACCCACCAACCTGAAAAACCTGGCTAATATTTTTTCTTTCTGGAATATTGAAATTGTGTTTTTCATTGGCATTTACAGACAGTTAGCTAAAGTTTGATCCAATTATCTGTCTCAATTGAGTAGAAAGACACCATCTGCTGGCAAGTCCATTTAATACACAGTATGCCAGCTTAGAAATGTCTCAAACTCTTTCCAAGGTCAAGAATTTTAGAGGTAACTCGCAGTCCTCCAAGTGGAGAGATTTCTGAAAAATGCATGCAGCTGGAGATCTGTAGTGTGGTGGCCAGCTGAGCCATATTTGTAGTCTGTTAGGGGAATTTAAATTGCTGGGGCCAGTTTTTGGTTGGTTTTTTTGTTTGTTTGTTTGTGGCTTTGGGGGGTTTTTTTTTGTTTTTTGGGTTTTTTTTGGCAGGGGGACTTTTTTGGTAGTGCACTGCGTTTGACCTGTGTGAAATGGACTGTGGTGTGGGAAATGGAAAAAAGACATGATGCTTGAAAAGTAGAAATTATCCTACTATTATTAATTATTATTACTATTATTGGAATAGTAATTGCAGTAGTGCTGAATTTGGGTGAAGCAAAAATATCTACTATTCATGCACACCATCCTCAACCCATCTGCAGATGGGACTTGCACAAATTAATTTTCAGAAGGAATTAAAGCAATCATAAAGGAGTGGGAAAATACAGGAAAAAGAAGCACTTTGATAAATGAGGAGCAAAGGAATGAAAAGGCAAGCAAACTACCACAAAAAAATTATAACAGTCATAATGGTGAACATACTTCCTGCAAACACTGTGGTTATATTGAACACATGCTGAATTATTTAAGGTTTAGTGCTCTGTATGAAGGCTGCTTTCTGCCTGCTTCTTTGTGCAGTTAGATGGATGATGAAGAGTCCAGCAGGTGGTACCTGGCTTACAGAAATAAATTAAATTGGAATTCTGCTTGCTCCACGGAAGGAGACTGCTGTGTTATGCTGCACAGATATGCACTCCAGTTACCACCGGGGGTAGAATGGCATTAGTGACTAAAAAGGTTTCAGCCTTTCTCCTCTATTAACTTAGTAAGCAACTACATTCAAATTGTTCCACAAACCACAGGCAAGAAATTGTCATGCAAGGCTCAGATGAGGTGATTCTATCTGTAGTGGAAAAAGAAGTCACAGGTCATGACAGACATGTTCTCTCTGAGTATAAACAACATCATTCTATATTAAGCAAAATCCCCTTTGTATAGAGGTGACTTTTTAAAGAGAAAGCCTTCCATGGAAGTAGTAAATTATGCTCCTGGGTTTTCTTATGAAATGGAATTAAATGGTATTTATTTGCAGCCATTTAATACAACTTCCTTTTTTCCTTTTTAGGAGTTACTAAAGTTGATTATGGGGACATATCATCACGACTTGGGCTAAGGCGCAAGCTCCAGTGCAAGCCTTTCTCCTGGTACCTGGAGAATGTTTATCCTGATTCCCAAATTCCACGCCATTACTTTTCTCTGGGAGAGGTAAGATTTTAGCCTTCATATTCGTCTTCCCTATGTAAAGTGCACTGTGCAGTAAGTTGTGTTTTGAACTGAGTAGTGCAAGCAAGTTGTGTCCAGCAAAGTTCAAGTATCTTGCACCTGTGTTTCTGTCACATGTAGAATGACAAATCTGGTTTCTCAGTGGGGCAGGCAACTGTTCTTTGGTATAGAGTACTGTAATTTTAATGGTTTTTTTCTACTACAGTACAAAATGTCATATAAATGTCTTTAGAAATATTCCTTCAGAAGGTGTGCATAACTTTCTGTATAACATTCTCTACATAGACTACAAGTGAAGTTTTGCTTGAAAGCTATACTAGGTCAAGCAAGGTCTTTGCCTGAAAGCTGTTCTGAACTTTACCCCTAGAACCCTCACCAGTGACCAGCAAATTCTAGTGACACCTAAGCCTTGCTGGGCATTTCTCTTTTCTTTAACCTTTTCAACTGTAGAAATAGTACAGATGATGCTGCCCTAAGTAGGTGTGCATCCTCTCCTCTACAAGTCATGTTGAACTAAGTATGAAGTTTTCTGTAGAGTGATTTTGTACTGTTGATTTTAAAAGAAACACTTTTAGCAGAATATACTTCTTCATGTCTATCAAGAGACTTGATATTCATGCCTGCTTATTATATAGTGATATAGGGATTATATACTTTTGAAGGTTTTGGGCTGCAGACTCAATTGTGTCCATTTTGTTGTAGCTGAGTCTTTGAGCAAAAAGTGCCCCCAAGGTGGAAGTATCCTCCAAAGAAAGCAAAGAAACAATCATGGTTCTGTAGCCTGGTAGCTTGAACATTTGCTAGAGAGCTGGGGTCTTGGACAGTGATGCCTCATTGATAATATGGGTCATTTTTTTCACACAATCTCTAGTGTATGGTGCCACTGTTGTTTGATATAGACCTAATTCTCTTCTAAGAGTATCAACCTCTGGTGGTGTGCTTTTCCTTCCTAGATAAGAAATGTGGAGACAAATCAATGTCTGGATAACATGGCAAGAAAAGAAAATGAGAAAGTTGGAATCTTTAACTGCCATGGAATGGGTGGCAATCAGGTGACAATTTTTAAAAAGGAATTTTCTTTACTTATTGAATTGAGACACTGCTACTCGTTGGGATAATTCTTTGATGTTTTCAGTAGTTATCTTCAAAATATACTTAGGAAACCCTAATTAAAGAAAACACCTGTAAGAGGAAATGCATGAGATGATTTGGTGGTTTCTGCTTGTATGTTTTTCAGGCCTGATTGCAATACATTTTAGATCAACTTTAAAGTCAGAAAAAAATCATGGGAGGAAAATACTGCTATGAGCTAGACTTCACCTCCTGTAGATTCTTTGGAAATGCTTTCTGGTTAGAACTCTTGATTGGCATTGTTCCTTAAAAAAAACCCAAAAAACCAAAAAAACCCATAAAAGTTAAAATTAAATTTAAAATATATTTTTAATGTATATTTTTCTGAGTGACACTTGTGGGATTTATTTTTCATCTGTTTTTTTTGTTCTACTTTCTTAATGATTCTTGTCGAATTGTTTTCACATAAACGGAGATTACCTGTGTTTGGGGATTCTGCTGTTCCTTCACAGCAAGCAATCTTCAATTCAAAAAAAAGTCTGTTTTGACTGAACAGCATGTGATTGTTTATACTTGTTCCCCCACAAAAAATAATTCAAAAAATCTTTTCGTGCCTCACTATTATGAAGGGAACAGAAAGCAAAAGAAAAAAAATCAGTGGGAATAAATGAAGTAATGCACACATGTTCCCCTTTCTCCTCACTCCAGGAATCTTTTGGTTGAAGCAGTTCTTTTTCAGCTCCTCTCATTCTTTTTCTGCCTAGGTTTTCTCATATACTGCCAACAAAGAAATTCGAACAGATGATTTGTGTTTAGATGTATCCAAACTGAACGGCCCAGTAACGATGCTCAAGTGCCACCATCTAAAAGGAAATCAGCTTTGGGAATATGATCCAGTGGTAAGTCCACTAATGACTTTTGACTGTAAAATGAGGCAACTTCGGCTCGTACATGAGCCTGCAGAGCAGCATATTCCAGTGTGGAACCACTATTGGAGAGACAAAACAGGAAACAAAGTCAGGATTATGTTCCCTCTGTTACTAATTCACAATGCAATCACACAGTGAACATCTGTGTTGATTTAATTACCTGGTGAGTTTTGGGGGATCTTTTGGAAGAGCATTTTGCATGTGCTTTGGGTTCCTCTGGAGAAGTATTGCCTGACAGTGTAGTGTTATGTTAGAATCAGATGAAAAATGGAGAAGTACTCCAAGTATCTATTGGACCAATAAAAGATAAGAGTAATGATTTGGTGACAAATTTAGCATTTTGTGTCTTGTCTTGCACAAAGTTGAAAGGAAATATTTGTCTAATTAAGAAACGAGCATTGCAAACTCATAAAGATGATTTTGCATTTCTAATCATATTATGTCTATGGTATAGATGCTTAAAACACCTTTATTTAAATCATGCTCTTTCTTCTACATAGTGTTCAAACTTACTTTCAAGTTCATATGTTGAACTGCCAGATCTAGAAATCGTTATTCATTGATTAATTCATCATTAATTTGATTTGCAAGTTCTAGAAATGATTTTGTGATTAATGCAGTCAAGAACTCTGACTTCATGGGCAGTTAGAAAAAAAGTAGTTCTTAAGCTTGTTAATTTAAAATCAGTTATTACAAAAGGCAGTTGTGAGACAATTTGTGGATGAAGAATCTTGCCAGTGCTTGCAATGACTATTTTTTAAAAGAACTTTCAGATATTTAGCTACTAAAAAGTCATGTCACTAATTAAAAAGCAAGATGAGTGTTATTTCTGACTAGATACACTTGCTATAGACTTCAGTAGCTGAGGTATTAACAAAGCCTGCAGCCTTTTAGAGCAAGAGCTCTAATTTTGATGATTTTGTGATTAGGATGGCAGTTAATGTAGAAGACAATGGATCTCTGCTCGGATTTCTGCACATTGCTGGCAACTGTTGATAGAACACTGAAGAAAGCTGAAGGCTTGCAAGATTAAATTAGTCTTGGGAACTATTCATTCTTGGTTTTTATGTAGTTAGTTTACCTGACTTAAGCAAATAATATGAGTAATATTACCACCTACAGTGATTTACCAAAGAGCAAGTGCTTTTCATTAGGTTTCTACCTTACCAATGACAAGAAAAATGCATCTTTAGACATTTAATAATAATAATCTGTCTTGCATTGTCAGAGACTTCCCCTATGTTGATCCTCAGCCATAAATTTGGTTATACATGTTTTTTCTCTTTATTTTGTCAGTAGAAAATCTAGGCAAATTCTTCAGAACATAACTGAAACCTGGCTAATAAAGCCCGAAGAAAAGTTATAGGGCACTTAAAAAGGATTCCCGCCCACATAATTGAGTGATTTTTTTTTTTCCTGTGGGTTTTTTTTTTGCTTTCTGCCTCTCTTCAACTCCCTCCTTCATTCTTCAGCACCTCTGTGAGTGCAGGAGATTGACGTGCTCAGGCTTTTGAATTTGATTTTTTTTTTTTATTACCCTTTGCTGCTTGTGCACGTAAGGCCACGACTTTTCAATCATTCCAGTGTCCTGGCTGAGCTGCTGAGTAAGAGAAGAAATACAGGTAGTAATACCTGTGGTACCATGGGCAAGTTGGTGCACTGAGGAGTGCCTGTAGTACAGTGGCAGGAAATGCAGCTCCTGAGGATCTCTTCTCCACGAGGATAGTGCTGAGGTGTAGGTGGAGTGGTTTATCAAAGATTGCCTAGGTGAGATTAGTAGGTGTTGCAAAAGATTTACACTTATGTGAAGTTGCACATGCTTTTCACAAAAGAACATACTTGTAAAAAAGAACTCAAAAAGTGCTGAAAGAACATAGTGCAAGGTAAGGTCAGTATCGTGTTCCCAGCTGAGGAAAAAATAGTACTTTTGAAAACATGTTCAATGTGTTCATTCTGATCTGATGAAAGCTACTATTATAACTAATAACTGAAATTGTATATCTTACCAACCTGTAATTTCTAACTCTTCAAAGATCCCTATCTGTATAGCCCTATTTAAAGAATGGTGGATGTTGCTTTACAAAGAACATCATTTACAAGTTAAGACTGTTTCATTTTTCTTACAGCACTGCATTTAGTGTCTACAAGGTCATATAGCATATTTAAGTGTTTTTTAAGATTGAGATCTGCAGTCTTGTCTAGTTCCACAGGGTCTTGTCTAGTTCCTATGAATATTTTTTCTCTATTTTTTCTGTGGAAAAGTTTTGATGCCAACTAGAAACTTTCTTGGTTACTTTATGGTGATTTTTATAAAGCTGGTTTCTTTTTGTTTTGTCTTCAAGAAATTAACCCTGCTGCATGTGAACAGTAACCAGTGCCTGGACAAAGCCACTGAAGAGGACAGCCAGGTACCCAGCATCAGAGACTGCACCGGCAGCCGCTCCCAGCAGTGGCTGCTCCGCAACGTCACCCTTCCAGAAATATTCTGAGAGGTTCTGAAGAAAAGCAAGGATTGACTGGGCTACCTCGGCTGATACTTTGGCTACGCTGTTAAGTAGCAACAGAAGAAACTTCTGCTCGGCAGAATCCACAGTTCCTCAGCTGTTAGAACTCCTGCAGCTTCTCAGTATCTGTGAACCAGCCTTCCTGTATAAGGGTGTGAAACCACCACGCCTAGCAGTGAAACTGTGCCCACTGATGTTTACAAGATCGAAAGAGTTTCCTCCAGCAAATAATTTAGAGAACCTTTGGACAGTGGAAACATAATCAATGAAATAGTCTCTCTGAAGAGCTACATATCATTTTAGTTTGCTTGCACATCAGTAACCTCTGCTGAAAGTGCTGTTGTAATGAAGAAAGTTTCAAGAATTCTTTTTTTCCTGGTTAGCAGTGGTAACCAGACTACTAAATATAGATCCACAAATAAATGAAAGAGAGAGCTGGAAACCAGATTCGGTATCATGACATAAGAATTCTGTGGTTTAAAAGCAAGAAGTAAACAGGGTTTATTGAAACTAAATCAGAACTATGAAAAGTACAATTTGTTATAGTGAAGTATCAAATTTATATGTAGATTTTATACCTCAGTGGGGGAAAATAACCAAGTCAAAAGGCAATTGTTTCTCTTTTTCAATTGTGTGATAGTCCATAAATACTTTTTTTTCCTGGTGAGTCTAAAATTATTTTGGGCGCAAACAAAATGAGCATAAGAATAAACTGAGCTCTTGAATGTCAGATCCACTTTTCTTTTAATTTTAATTTCTTGGCTGTTGGAATTGTATCTTTTTATTACTGTCTGAAAACTGGAGGTTAACATGCTGTCTAACTTTTTTTTTCCAGACCTGCCATTTCAATTTATGCTTGGGTCAGTCAGCTTATGGACTTTCATGGCCAAACAAAAGATTTAAGTACACTTTGAAATTAAGTTAACTTCAGTATGCTTTAGCACCCAAGACTTGTACTACTGTACTACAGTTCTGTTTTCATAGCAATAAATCTTTTGTTCCTTGTTTGATTTCAGTCATCAGAAAGCCAGAAGAAAAGATATGTGATTTGGTAGAAGAAGATTGGCAAAACTGAAGGTTTTCTGGAATCCTTTTTCACTTCATATTCAGATGTGCTTCATTGTCAAGTGCATATTTAGATTAGAGTCTGAATTGTAATGTTGATCTGCTGCTTTTTTCTAATAAAACCTAAAGAAAAATAGTGAAATTGGCATGGTTTTTAAAGTTAACATAGCCAAAAGCAATATGACTATGTCATTACATTGGTCTGCATTTTTTTAACTGAATTGCTTTGTTTTGTCAAGAAAAATCTGTGTGGGCTGATCTTGAAAATGAGCCACTGAATGCTCAGAGTATACATTGAATTTTCTTTTGGAAAGAAAAATGAGATTTGCTTAATGGAAAGGATATTTTTATGATAAATGTCATTGTTTGGCCAACTGTCCTATAAAGCAAATTAAACCTAGACTCATGCAAAAGTTGTGTGAAATTATGTTTGGCTGTTAAGGCCATTTTAGATAGATTTACTATCCCAAGTTGCTGTTGTCAGTGTTGTGTACTGCTTCAGAAATAATGGAGACAAGAGTTTTCATACAGAAAGCAGGGGAAAGGTACTATTACATTGCTACTATAAAAATACATAGGATGAGACAATGTGGGTTTAATATTAGATAAAACTTCCAAATATCTAACTATCTTTTATTGACCTCTTTGTTTGGCTAACCCTGCAAATCTGATGAGATTGAAGTGGATTTATAAAAGTAATTTATGAGAAATATATTGAAGTGTGCCATTTTTACTTAAAAAAAAAAAAAAAAAAAAGGAAAAAGTCCATCTTAATGGTTATGTGAGAAATGTGAGAAGACTTATTTCTTCTTATGGTCAATGAAGAGGACAAGGTGGGTGACAATGTCGTTTGTTTTTTCAATCTTGGCAAATTAGCAATTTTTAGGGCATGTGTGTGTGGTGGTACCTAAGAATGGGGTATCTTTTACTTCAGAAACAATTTCCCAAACACAAAACATCCTTTTTAAAACATTTCCAGTGAAGAGGCTCTAAATCAGAGTTGGGTAAGCTTTCATGGAATGAGAAGCAGGAGCATCAGAAATGCAGTGCGAAAGTCCTGTAAATTTTAAAAATTTCTTAATTTGTTTCAGATTTCATATGCACACAGCACATCACTGAACACACAAAACACCTTTTCACTTTGTATTTTCAACTCTTATGGTCCCTGCTGTGATATTCTGTTAACAAAACTCAAATGCCATGGCTTGGGAGGTAACGAAACTTGTAGGCACACCTTGGTGTTACTGTGATTCTCCCCTTCTTAGTTCAACAAGTCACTTTACATGTTGGTCACATAAAACTTCAGTACAAATAATTGCACAACTTAAAATGCGTGTTGTCAGCAAGCTGAAGGAGCAATCAGATTTCCAGCCAGTTCTTACCTTCCGAGTATTGGAGGGGGGGGAAGCTGCAGACCCAAGAGTGTCTGCAGCCCCGAGGTGTTTGGCTGCAAACCCTTCAGCTCAGCCAGTCCCATGGTGGGTAACTGGGGCTGGTTGGGGGCAGTGGGCTCTGCTTAGCCTCTGCATGTCTCCATGGCACGTGCCCAGCAGCTATGCTGTGTTGGTGGACGGCACAGGACATGTGAATTTCAAATATTCTACCGTATTAAGCACTTCTCAAACATGGCCACAGAACAGCTTCCCACACAGTTATCTTACAGCTTCTCTTGCCACAGAAGCTCATGTCACCAGAGCTTCCTGCTGAAAGAGATCTTCCTTAGAACTTGGCTCAGCTGTAGTCACCCAGCAATGCTCCTCCACTTACAGGCATAGTGCTTCAATACACCGGCTTTGAGTCGGAATATTAGTTGGCTCTATCAGTTACAGACATAATTCCTTTCCATCTACTCTGTCTTCTTGTACTTGAGTCTTCAGATAGAATTTTAAGAACCTCTGTGTGTATTTTTATTTAACCTGTTCTGAAAAAAATCCAAAGCCTTTTCCTTGTCGTGTAACACGTGTTATGAGATGTATGAATATTTTCCAGTAGAAATCCCACTTTAGTTCCTCAGCATTTATTGCTGTTCGAATCAGATGTAGGAGAAAAAAAAAAAAAAAAAAGACCACTGCTGTCTTATTTGACCTTGATAGCAAAGAGTTGCATGGCAGTGAAAAAAAAAATCAGTAGCTATATTTTGAAGAGAATTGGTAAGCTCTCTTGTTGTCCTTTGTCTGTCCTGTGCTCATTGTACTTAGCATAAATTTCCTATGCATGCTCTAAAGGCACTGTTCTGTTCTCCATCTCTTTTCATTTGCCTGTCTGAAGACATTTATTGAGAAACACCAGTGCCTTTTAACTGAGTTGAAGCAAATTACACATTATGATACAAACTTTAGATAACTACACTGTGCTGGGTCTGATTAGGTCATCTTGACCTAATCTGAAAGTCACAAAAGTTATGTGTATGTACATGTAACTATGACTGTTGTCTCAAACTGCCAGTTTGTTTTATCAGCATTAAGCTGTATTTTAGTAGTGTTATTTTTATGGTAGTTCCATTCAAAGGGGCTTGGCACTCGCTTTTCATTTAATCACAGCAATGGTTCTCATCTGAGATATGTACTGTAAACAAAAGAGAGAATCTGTGTTACAAGTCAGAAACAAAATTAAGATGATCCTTTTTAATTCTTGCTTGGCTTTGTTCAAGTAATGCAGCACATTCAGAGAGATGAGCAAAACACTGGCAGATTTATTCTGCTGTATTTCCCCATCAAGGTAAGGAAATGCAAATGTGCTTCAGAAGATTATCTAAGAAATAGTAACTAAAAGCTTTCTTTCACTATGTTAACTGTTCCTTCATGCTTTCAAATGAAGAAATGTAGGAAAACAAGTGCTACAGAATAAATTTTGGTAGCTTTAGGAGCCTTGTATCTGATTTGAACTAAATTGTAAACTAGACATTTAGGGTAGAAGAGGAATGTGCAGTTTAAGAACTTGCACAGTGTCAGAGTGCTGTTTGCTTTCAGTTCTATAATAGCATTTCTTACAGTCCTTTTAAAGTAAATAGTTCTCTGGTTCGCATTTTACTCTAATCACTGATGATTGAGAATTGTTCAGCTAAGCACAGTTGTGATATGTGAAGGTGATGAGCATGGCGTTCAGTACTTTGAACAACAAAATAGTACTTTTATGTAGTAAGTTTCTAATGCAGAAAACAAAACTGGCACAGAACTAATAGATTATCTAAAGATTATAAATTATGACATTGAGATGAAAACTAATTCACTACATTGTTCAGTTATTTTCTTTATGAATCTTGGAGGATGTTTTTTGTAGCATTTTACTTTCATTTCATGCAGTGTCAGCTGAACCTTTCCTTGCCAGGCCATTCAGCTTGGTGATGCTGCCCCATATCAGAACTGAATTCTAAGATGAAATCAAACTGCTACTTCTGACAACAAACCAGTAATTGTCATAGCACTGGTTCAGGGCATAGACAGTAACCTGCCTCTGAAACAATCCTGACTGGTTTCCTGGCCCCTGGAATAAATAGTAAGACACAGAGAACTTCCTTCAGTTTTAAATGCATCTTATTTCTTTCTTTCAGTGGATGGATGTCATTAGGAATTCTGATAACTCTGATGTTTTTCATCACCTTTCTCTGAGTCTTTTTGGTTTTTAGGATAGTGAAGAGGGCAGATATGTTGCCTTAGCGATGTGCATTATTTCTGTGTTATTCGTTAGACATTCCAATAGTGCATTAAGTAAATGTTTTCAGGAAGCAATCCTCAGTGGCACTTTAGTCTTCTGAATATTTATCTTATTGTAAAGGACTATAGAAGTAATTCTTTGTTGCATTTTGCATGAAGTCAAATTTATAGATTTTTGCTTTCTTTCCATGGATGCTGTTTAGTCACCTAGGGTTGGTTATTTTGCTGTCTTAAATAACTTGGGACTTCTTCCTCACTACTTAATGATACTGATTCAGTCACACACTTCAAACGTTCCAGTTTTGCTTTTCTCTTGGGTTGGAACAGACCTTGGCAGGTGATCTGGTCCATACCTTTGCAAAAGCAGGGCTGACTTCAAAGTTAGATCAAATTGCTCAGGACCTTGCCCAGTCAGCTTCTCCATGTTGTAGGATACAACCTTCTGGCCAACCTGTCTGTGTCTGACACTTCTCGTGGTGAAAACCCCCCCCCTGTTGCCTATGAAGGCTGACTTGGAAAGAGAGACTAGGCAGAGTAAAAGAATAAAAATATATTTATTGAAAGATAAGGCTTGGGCCATGCAAGAACCCTGCAATGGTCCAAATAAAGAAAATGGGCACCAGTCACCACATCTCACCCTTTTATAAGCTCTGGTCCATTAGCATATTGGAGTTAATTGTCCAATTACAGCCTCAGGTTGTAAAGCTCTGTTCACTTTGTTCTTTCTCTCTTCTTCACTGTTGTTTACACTTTTGGGCCTAAAATTTTACTTTGGTCCCCAGCTAGAAAGGAATTGTTTTGTCTAACTACCCTGTGAAGAGAGCCCTTAATATGAAACCCAGAACTACACATTAAAATAGCACAGAGTCCGAAAACTATATAAGCTAAAAGTTGAGGCATCACCACCTTCCCACCAGTACCTGGTCAAAATTTCCTTTCCTACAGCTTTCATATGTCTTTCACTGTACATTTCAGAGTTAATCATAAATCTTTACTTTGCAGATACTGTCTGCCCTGTCATTTTCCTGCTTCTGGGACTATAACCAGTTGGCTGTGTATAGTTCATATACTGGGAGTGAACTGCAATAGAACAGAGGTTAAACTAGTGCTTCAAGAGACTTCACCACTACTTCCTCTAATTTCTAGAAATATGCCTTTCCTACAAACTTAACTTTGACGAATAGAGGCACCTATCCTGTGAAGTGGTCCAAGAAAAACTGTTGGGTCCGTGTCCAGCCCACAGGAAGTGGGAAAGAAGCCAAGCCTTTATTGCTGTGGCAACTTCAGCATTGGAAATATTCAGACCAAAGAACTTGAGAGTAAACTGTGTAGTTGCCTTGGCTGCCCAATGAGGAGGTCTGGATTGTTTCAGAGCAAAAACCTTGTTTCAAGTTCAGTAAAAACAGGAAGAATTTTCTAGCTGTTGTTTTCTCTCCTGGTTTTGATGTTCATGAACTGATTAATCAGGGTATCTGAGTCTCTAGTGGATCTTTTTGGTCTGAAAATGTTTTCACGTAGCTAACCAGATTAGCAAAATAGCATTTTTAGTTTAGGCCAGGTAGATAGACATGGCTCAAATGACCAGGTCTGGTGGTAAGTATTCCAGGATCTTGGGATATAACAGCTGTCACTATAGATGATCGCTGTAATATGATAAGTGATGGCTTGTTGAGTGACAATGACCCTTTGCTTGTGCTTTCTCCTGTACTCTTTTGAGTCAGGGAAGTGCTGGGAGTGGAAAGTGTCATTTCCATTACCCAGAGGAAAAAACCTCTCCCTGCTTGAAATGATGAAAGAAATGCATGCTTGAGACAGTGAGATCAAGTTGCACACAGAGTTCCATTTAAATGTGGATGTACTTACATGGTGAATGAACTGGAAACAAATCTCTAACCCCAAAATCCTCTCTCACATTCCCAGATGCTGAAAACCACAGAAACCAACTGTATTACCCATACGTAGGGCAGGCTCGAATGTAGTAGCTCTCAGAATTACCCTTTGTAGTCAAAGCCAATAATTATTCTGATCTGGCCTGGTTTTTTGTCATCTTGAATGTGAATTACTGAATGAAAACAGAGAATGATTCAATTACAGATTGCGCGTATGTGCGTATTTGTGTGAAATAGTTCAGACAAAGCACATTACTTCAGTTAGAACTGAAGCTGAACCTGGCAGCAGGAGCATGTGCACCCAATCTACATCAAGACGCTGTTGCACAACTTCGTTAAATGTTGTAGGCATGCGTAGCCCTGCCTGTCTTGTTTGGTACAGAAGTTGGTCAGTGCCACCTCAACCCTGCTCAGTCAGGTCCCTGGTGTGAGGAAACACATCATTGTTCTCCTTCCTTTCCACAGCTCTGGGCTGCCACGAGGCATCATGTGCCATTTCCACTTTTCTGCCTTATACTTTTGCCTTGAAAAAATGCGTTTCAACCCTATGCAACAGTGCTGGAACGTAACTTGGAGGAAATTGTGTCTTCTGAGTCATGGCTTTTGTAGAAACCAGATCCATAAGGTCTGGGTTTTTTCTGGCTATGGACTTGCCAGGGCTGGGTCTCCTGAGCAGAGTGGTAGAATGGGTAGAGATCAGTCTCCTAAGATATGCTTTACTTCTGGACACTTCAGTCCAATTGGATCAATTCTCTTCCAGTCTTATGTAGGCTTCAGAAGCCATTTAAGTGTAATCCATTAACTCTGTTGTTTCCTGAATTCAGATTTATGACAAATAAATCTGGAGTTATCTTTAATGATCACTGACATTGTTAAACTTTTCTTCAGGTTCTCAAAATTCCCAACCCCACCTGTCAGCACTAGGTCAGCACAGAAGAGATCTTTTGCCTCTGTCAGGCCAGTAACTGGAGATGACTTTTCAATAATGCTCAGGCGTTGGTGTTTGAGAGCTCTGGTTCACTGCAGTTCAGCACATATGATCTGCTCTGCGGCTGGTTTTGGAAGCCACCTGCCTGAGAGCACCTCTCTGCCTCTGCCAGCATGATGCTACCTCTGTGCAACGTGGACATCATGGACAGGTCAGATTATTTTGGGCAGTAAACAGGCAATGCCTTTGGCATGGTGCAGCAGACAGCATGACATAACCAGCTGGTGTAATATCCGCAGTACAGCAAGCCCTTGTGTTTTGGTGTAGAAGCTGTTGACTATTGCTGTCTTGGTGCTCTGAGCCTCAGATTTGCTTCTGACTCATTTACTGCATACTCTGAATATTCTGGTTCAAGTCACTGTATCTTGTGTGGGAAATATCAGAGGAATATGTAATGGACTTTCTTCCAGACATGGGGATATTTGAGTCTGCCTGTTAATTGTGTGTTTGACTTGGACATCAACAAGACACAGTAATTGTCCTCATCCTGTCAGTGATGTGTGGGAAATTAAGAGACATCCATTAGATGTGATTCTGGCTGTAGGACTGGAAAGGCTGATGTACAAGATTTCTTCATTTTTCAAAGAGATGACAGAACTAGAGCCATAATGTGGGAATGTGGTTTGGTGGGGAGTCTGGTGATAGTGGGAATGCCTTTTTCACTCTCCCAAAGCTGTTCAGTGCTGTTGTCCCTGTTCCAGACCTCTTTTTGGAGCACTGTGTAACACTCTTCCAAAGAGTTCTCTAGTGCTTTATCCCAGGCATGGATGTGAGGCAACTCTTGGGATCGAACATATCTTCTGCCCTGCAAAATACTCTCTCAACAGCAGAAACAATTGTACCACCTATAGATATTTATGATTTTTAGTGGGTTGCTCTAACAGTTCTTAATATTGCTGGTTAGAACAGTAGGAGCTGGAGGAGGCCATAGCTTGTTCTATTTTGTGGACATCATTAATGTAAGGAGTTTTGGTTTTGTTTTGTGGGTTTTGGGGTTTTTGTATATCGTCACACTTTGATGTGTTAACATTTCATGATATTAGGTTTCCATAAGGAAGTTACATGAGTCCTATGCATCCTCTGATGGAACTCATCTGGAGATGTCAGAAGGACAAATTTCACCAGAAACACAGAGAGGTATCAACTCCCCTGCCCTGCACCAACCTTTACCTGAGCTTTTTTTGAGACATGCAGTGAGGTAGCTCATTGTAAATTTCTTCCTGTAGTCCTCTTAGGTCCTTCCCCTCTAATTGTTGTATAAAGGTGCCTGTTATTTTCATTAAACCCCTCACCGTAAAAGCTGTGCTTCAAAGTATGACCACAGACAGTTTTGCTTTAGTTAATGGTGTGAAGTTCTTTAGTTTCATTTGTTCACCTAATATTGTCTGTAGTATTAGCTGTCAAAGCTAGGGACCAGCCACCTCTGTGTCCTCCACCTTTGTGGAGTTCTTCATTGCAGTTCTATTATCACTGGGTTTTTACTTCCTGCCCTTTCTCAAGCAGGTAGGTGAGGACGTAGGGCTGACGTGTCAGTGAGATGTTTGTGAGAAGCGACATCTGACAAGTAGCTATCGATGTGTTGAGCACTTCACATTAGCACCATAGGTGGTTCCATACTTATTTCTTTTGAAAATAGAGCAGTTTAAAACCCACAAGTGGAATTAATCCATATGTCTTCACTCATTTTCCTCTCTCCTTTCCCATTCCATGAGAATCCTTACAATTTGTGGCTAAGAAGGAACTTAGATGGTGCTAGGCACAATTGTACCCCAGATATGAGGAGAGGAAGAGTTACTTTTCCCACCATGGATACTAGAAATAAAGAATTGTGGTATATGTGCAACCAAGATGCAAACTACAGCTTGAAGAAACCCACTTAGAGGTAATCTCACTGTATGCAAACTTTTGTATGTTTGTTTTTTTTTTAACCGATGAAGTGAGCTTTGACTTCTGACTGTCTTGATTATTTCAAGCATGAAGCTTATTGAAATCTAAGCTGTTACAAAAGGCTGATGAAGTGATTGTTCCTGCATCCTGTGGATGTAGCTTGATGACTAAAGTTCAGCTCAATGTTTTAGGACGTGCCTGGACTAGGGATGTTAACTAGCTAAAATAGATTTAATACAGCTGTACATATTCAAGGAGAATACAAGTAGAAGCTCATATTCTACCTGATAGTATTCAGATTAAAAGGTAATGGGGTAGGAACAGATTTGTTGCTCGCTGGCACATAAAAATGCAAGAAAATAACAACACAAAAATGCAGCAGGCCTGCTAGTTGCAATACTGTGTTTCAAGTTTTGGCTGTTATGGGGATAGTAAAAACAAACCTCAATAAATAATTGCTTTTCTGATTTCCTGAAAGATTAATTCTTCCCTACTTACTGAAAGCAGGAATTTTCTCCTATACAGTTTAAGTTGCTGTATCTTCTTAACCGGTTTTTGCTGTCTCTGCAACCACTGCAAATGAGAAATGTTTTGGGTCAGCACAGGGGCAAGCTGTGCTTTCCCAGGAGTCATTCTGTTGGTTTAAGTAACTTACAATAGATACATATAGCTGAGTCCTAGGAAAAAACAAATTATTTTTCTTTAAGTTAGGAGAGCCAAAAAGTGTACCTGATACCTAGTGGAAAAAAAGATGTCTTCACAAGTTTGAGCCAAACTTAAATCATTATTTTACAATCTTTTCTTCTGAAACAAGTGACTGGGCTCAGGCTCACGTGCTTCTTACAGACAATTTACTAATGCCTGTCACCTGTGTGAGGAACTACCAGCTCAATGACATGTTCTATAGCAGATGCACAGGGAACTTTTGCTTTGGGCTGCAGAGCACAGCCCAGAGACCTGGACTCTCCAGTTTTGTGGTAGCCACAGAGATAGGTTATTAAGTGACAAGAGAAGAGGTCTATTAAAATGTGATGACAACTGGAGATGAACATGAAACATTGTGAACTGAAGAGGCTCCCTCTGAAGATTTTCTCATCCTGACTCTTTGTCACTCGCCTGGCATCGCTTGTGTCTGCTTCACAGGAGGGATTTCTGGATATCCTGAAAGAGGTGGGCTTGCTGAGGCTGGGGCAGTGTATTTCTAAGGGTCAAAGCAGCACCAGCTCCAGGACTGGAATTTTGGTGACAGGGCACAAGAGTGAGGCACAACAGTGCGGTTGCTCCATGCCCTGTTCAATTTTCATTCACAAAAGGGATAGCCCACAACTGCCATCCTTCTCATTTCATTGAAAAGATTGTGGCTGTCTTCCTGTCCCTTTTCCTGTGCATGTGTAGAATAGGGTTATTTTTAAAGAAAAGGAAGCCTTGCTTAACATTCAAAGGATGTTGTTAGATTCCCTTTTCATGAAAATGGAGGGTGCAGGTAAGGGGAAGCAGAAAGTCTTAATATAATGTGTTTAGACTTAAATGTCTCTGGTGAATTGCATGGAAGGCCCTGCCAGTCAGGATTCTGCAAATGTCAGCATGAGTATCTAGTTCACAGGAAAAAAATAATACACAGAGCAATTTTTTAAAGAAAAAAAAAAAACAGCAAACAAAGCAATGCTTCTGGTGTTGAGAGGGCTGAATATTTTGAAATCTTTACCCTTAAGGAAGAATATATAACACACAATTTTGCAAAAGAATTGGCAAAATATTTTGATGATGACAGCTAACTGAGCTCACTTTTGCCTTTTTTCGGGGTCTATTCTCCTTTTGTTAACACTGCACCACGTGTTTTCACTTTTTTTTTCCCCCTTCCCCCTTGCCCTGAAGGCCAAAAATGTAAATCTGTGGTTACATCTGAGGTGTAATGCTGGAGCAGAGCAGGAGACAGGCGGATGTGGTGTCTTGCTGCTCTTGGGTTGCTCTGTGATTTCCTGGGTTGTAATTATTCTTGCAGTTGTGCCTCCTACCATTTCCACTGTTACAGTCACTGCGTGTGGCTTTTCCCTCACCAAATCAGAGCAACCACCCACCCTTCTCTTTCTGAACTCAAACCAGGTACAAAAGACTGCATCAAATTTCAGTACCTTCCCTATACAGTGCATGTCTCACTGACTTTATTTCCTCTCTGCCTTCCTTCCCTGTTGCAAAAGTATTTTGTATCTCGAGTTTGAGCCCCGACGATCGATACCCATGGCCTCATTTGACTTCCTTTCTGACTGAATCACTGTGACAGGCACAGTAAAAGCGTGGGCTGCTGTGGCTGCCATGGGCCACTCAGCTCCTGCTATCCTTGTCACCTTCCTCAAGTGACACACACTGCCTCAGATCACTTGACTGCTCTTGGCATGAATGGATTTTTTTGCGCCTACCTGTAAGGCACAACCCTTTTCAAAGCGGCAGCTTAAAGCCATGGCAAAGGCAAAATTGGTTGGTACCAGGATTGGTTACACATGGCATATAAATTCCATGTTGTTTTTTGACAACGTTTTAAAGGTGTGAAAACAAAAAACCCAACAGCTACTTCTTTGGTTTTGTGCTATGAAGGATACCTGGGATCTGGACAGAGGCTGTCAACCATCAGCAAGGCTTTTGTCGAGCTAGAAGCACCTATGAATAGCTGACTTAAAATCAGAGAACACTGACCAGCCAAAACTCTTTCTATATCAACCTCCTCACTCTTGAGCTGAATTTTGAGTTTCTCCCAAAGTGTTCAGTCTTTTTTTTTTTTTTTCCCATTTTTTTTTCCTCTGTAATGAAAACCTTTCAGAAAACTTCTGGGCAGTGAAAGCAAAATCTTTTCGGTAGAAGCAAGGGATTAAGTCTTAGAAAAATCTATTAAACAATTGTTTTAAACAGATTTGAAGTGTTTGTATTGGACCTCTTTTTGGCACCCTCTTTATTTTTCTTCTTAAAGCCAGGAGCATGTTACTATGAGTACAAATGTGCAAGGTTACAGGCAGCTGCTAAATCATATGAAAGAAATGAAAACCTCTTTTCTGAGCCTAATAGTGGTGTAAAGTCTGTGATCTGAAATTTTAGGAATTTGTAGGGTTAGCAGTAATAGTCAGCAGTCCTGTCAAACTTTGTCATAGCTGGCTGAAAATGCAGGGGGAAGCATGGAATTACACCTGTTCAAAGCAGTCTGTTTAGGACCTTTCCAAAAGCTGAGGAATACAAGAATGAGAAAGAAAATCTTGCAAGTTTATATCAAACAGCCTTCTAGCTGTCACTGAAATATTTGCAGCTGCCCATGTAAACCCAGCCTGCCACTGGCACCACATTTTGATTCAGTGCACAATGATTAAAATTTTCACTACCGTTATGGATGATTTTTATTTAGTTTTTAGATTTTGCTTTGACAGACAGTAAGTGCCCTAATTTAAAGAGCAGAGGTGGCTTCAGTTTTTAATTTGCACTGCTGAAAAATGATCTCTCCTGCACTTGACTGGGTAAGTAAATTGAAGGTATCTATAATAATTTTTTTTTCTTCCTTTCTTTTTTTTTTTTCTTTTCAGCTGAGGGTTCAGAATGCAAGAATTTCCCTGTTATATAAAAAAAACCAACTTAATCTGCTTCTTTGGTTTTCAGTTTAGCTATATAGGGCTGAACATCAGTCCTGGAGATCAGAGTAAGTTATAAGTATTGTGCATTAATTCTCAGTCTTGTTTGTTTTAAAACAAAATAAGAAATTTAAAAAATCTTGTGTCATTTTCACCCTGATTTTAATAATGAAAGTAATAATGGTTCCTGGGAATTTTCCTTTCTGTGCTTGTAGTTTACTCTGCCTCAAGAATGGGCCTAGAATTGACTTTAATATAACTCAGCTGAAGTAGGCAAGTAAGTTTTCAATTATTTTCAGTGAATTGAGATAGCTGTAAAGAGAGAGGAGAGGATTTTAATAAAATATCATGGCCTGCTTTTAACTTAGAAATAACAGTGCTGCTCTGAACCTGTAAGTGAAGGTTAGAGAAAAACCTCTTAAAATGACTTGGTTTTCTACTATGACACAAAAGGACTCGTTTCCTGATGCACAGCTCTACCAGAAAAGCTTCTCTGGGTTATAAATGTCATCCTCGGCAACTGTGCCATGTGTTGAAGACTTAAGAAGGAGACTTGTTTCAGATGACAAGTCTGACTTTTTTTAAACTTAGATCAGGCTTTTGCAGGAAGTTCCTGAGCTGAGTTTGGATCACAGCAGAGTTCAAAACAGAAAAGTGAGGGGGAAGGCGCTGAGCATGTGGCTGTGCCATCAGCCTGTAGTGCATTCAGGGCCACGCAAGTAGCACAAGTTTTTTCTTCATGCTTCCGCTTTCTTAACTGTGGACATGTGAATTTAGTGTGTTAGCTGTGGCTTAAGTAGGCTATTTAAAATAATTACACTTCAGAGACCATTACTCAGTATTTTTCACTCTTGTTCACATCACAAAATGGTCATCAGCTATTTGAAATTAATTTCGTATGGAAATAATCCAGAGTGCAATAGCTGTATTCTTATTTGCATGAGTTTCTGTTCTTTTTTATACATTTAGTTCTGTCAAAGAAGAAAAAGAGAGAGATTACAGTTTTATTTGGAGAATTTCATTCTCAGAAGCCACCCACCGCATAGCTAACTTCAGAGAAAGCCTGACCACCAGCTACCAAGTAATCTTGCATTATTGTTTCTCTGTTTAAGCAGCACTTCCAGTGGACTTTTCCTTCATTTATCTGCATTGTGCTGATACCAGCAGTTTGCTCCCTGTGAGGCCTCCCGAGCTCTGTCAGGCAGTGTTTCCATCACACTGCAGATGGTTTTGCATGAGGGATTTGGCAAGGGAGTATGTCAGTGCTGCCTCCGAGTAGGCAGGATGTATTAGCTGACTCTTTTCTCCCTCCTTGCCCTATCTCCTGTCTTTTCTTACAAGGAAAAAAACACTGCACAATATGAAGGTGAAGTGCAAACAAAATTGTTATCTTGGGGCTTTGAAGGATGGGTAGGTAGGCCCCTGAGGGAGGTGGTCCCCACAACACATCCATCTTTTCCCAGCTAAACCCAACTTTGCAGGCTGCTGCGATACAACACGAGCTCCCAAGATTGCACCTGGTTTTACTACTGGTGTTCACATAATTTGCAAGTTGCTTCAGGTGGCTGCCTGGGCTTGCAACAGAAGCAGTCTTATCTGTTTATTGTAGCACTCTCAAGGCACTTTTAAAATCTGCTTTGGTTGTTGCCAGAGGCCTTTTGGGGGAGCAGGAGTTCTGTCCTCATCCTCTCTTGGCATCCTCCTGCCCTGAAACTGAGGGTGGCTGTTATCTCCCAATGCACACTCCTCTGAGTGGCAAGCTGGTGGGATGACTGCTGTCTGAAGTCCCTGGTGTCCCCAGAGGATGTAGGTTTGTGTTGCAGAAAGTGGAGCTGGGACCTAGAACAAAAAATTTTGGTAGAGCTTTCTATGAAGAATTTATCTATCTCTTATATATCCATAAAAAGCCAACTGCTCTGATACCAGCTTGCAGCATCACAGCCACCCGCCTCTTGACATTAAAAAACCTTTCTTACAAGAAATCTGTTATATTGTAGCTCCGCTCTAAGTTTAGATCTGTCCTAAAGACACTTTAGCCTAACATCCGTTATCAGTTGCTGCATCGTTATTTAATAAGAGTTCCCATGTTATGAAACTTTCCTTGGTTTCTATTTGCACTGGATTTTTTTTCCCCTTCCTTTTGTTTTAACCAAATGAAGTGTTCATTCTAGAAGGAAAGTATCTGAAGGGTGAAGCTTTGTAAGATGCAATTTTGTGTTGTCATAACCAGATCTTCGGGGTTTATATATTTAAACCGTTGAAATTCTTCTTCCATGCTGCAGCAATGAGAAGGTATTCCCAGTCTTTATCCTGTAAAGGTAAGGTACTGTTTTCCTGAGCACTGGTACGAATATTTTCTTCATTAATATCGGTGGTTCAATCATCAGCATCAAGTTTCCTTTCCCCTATTACAGACAGACTCTTCACAATAAACCCTGACTCCCTGACAAATTTTCAGAGCTTGGAACTTCTTTTTCCATTTAATACTATTGTTTCTGGCAACTGACTTGTAACTGTGTAATGACGTCCGGTTGAAAGTTAATAATCTCATTTGCTTTTCAGAGTGCTTTGCAGCAGGCTGTGGACAGATTGTCAGTTCCCCTTAGCTAGCAGTGCTTGAGGTGATCATTTCTGTCCACTCTGTGTTTGCCAAAAATGAAGCAATCCATCGCTGTCTTTTTTTTTTTTCCTCCATGTAGTAATACAGTCTTGACCTGTGGAGATTAGCACAGCTTGCTTGACTGGCTTTAAGCTCGCCATGGCTTCCTGCTGCAGGATTTTGGAGACAGACAGTCCTGACTACAGCATCAGACCTGTGCTCCAGGTTGTGTGCAATCTTCAGAAACTGAATTGATTTATCCAGGGATAAGTACAGCTCTCCCCTAGGGCTGCTGCTTTGGGCTCCTGCTGCAGTCTGATTCCTTTTCAGGTACTGACAGTGTCACAGAAGCTGGTCAAGATCATCCCTGGATCTGTCACAAACTCAAAACTGCATTGTTTTCTCATCTCATCCCAGACCCTTCTTATTACCTTCCTCTGCCTGCCTCATCTGGCAGTTGCCAAGGGTACCACGTACATCACTTTGCCAAATGACCGAGCTCCTCTTCATTGCTGCTAGCAAGTTTTCACCTAATTTGCTGCTTAAATATTTCCATTCCGGTGGGTCTCTGTGTACTCAATACCATAACATTCAACTCCTTCAGTCTTCCAGGTGTGTGTAAACCCAAATTATTGTTTCCATCAGTTCTTCTTAGGGCCCGATGTTAAAGAACTGCACAGGGCAGAGAGTGCCTGGACACACAGCTTTGGTGTACAGCGAGCTGCTCCCAGGGCACACAAGTGGCTGAAAATGCATTACAGCCTGATGGACCCCCTTGCTCAAATCTGGCCTCTAGCAGTCAAACCACCTGCTTGTGGACTCACCTCTGCCTTCTGGCCACTGTACATGCATGGATTCAGCTGCTGCTCTTTGAGAGGAATATGGTGGGAACAGTATTTATTTCGCAAGCACCGAAACCATTTTTGCGTGCAATAAGGTGCAACAAGTACTTACAGCAGAAAATAGTTCTAGAACCCTTTTTTAGTATAAGCCTCTGTATGCATATTATTATACATGTGAAAATAGTGACAGTATATTAATATGTGTCTACATGGTTTCTTTGGTGGGGTATTTTACAGAGGAATTATGGTCTCTGGATGATATTTTACAGTTAGGAAAAGACAATTATGTCACTGTCCATACTTAGTAATGAGACATGTATGCTGGTAGGTGAAGTTATTTTTAGGGTATTGAAAAATGGTCTGCAAAATGAGGTATATCCAAATACGTGTGTATTATACCTGGCAAACTGCTGTGTATGGACGTATTTAAGTGCAGTCTTTGTTACTCCATTTGTGTATGTCATGGGCACCTTTGTGTTCAGTTGCTGTTGCACACACAGGCATAGAAGCAGATTGAGTATAATCTCTTTGTCATTTACTTTGCTAATTGGCTGTTAATCAACGCTCTGTGTGTATTTGGTTCATCTGTGGAGTTTAGCAGTGACATTTCATGTGTTTGGCAAAGCGAGGTGCATTGTTTTGAAGAGCCAGCTGTCCTCTGTGGCTTGCTGGCCCAGCTGTGACCTACGCTGGGTGCTGCAGGGTCCAGCTGGGCACCAAAGCAGCAGCCAGGACAGGCAGAAAACAGCCTCTGCTTGGAGGCTTGGATCTTTTGCTGTCAACCTCTGTCTTTCAGCAGCTGAAATTCATCCATCATAGGCCTTTTTCTCTAGCAGTGTCTTTATCCACCAAACTTGATAGAGTTTTTTTGTCTGAATTTTTTTTCAGATCTGAATTTTTTTCAAGAAGATAAAAGATGTATAAATTTTGGATTATCATACCTGAGGAATACAAGGCAAGAACTTCATTTCTCAAAGTTTGAGTTAGGACAATGTGATATCAGTGGGGAGCTGTGAAAGATCATCACTCTTTGGAGAGGAAAGATGCTCTTGCATCTTGCATAGAAACACTGAGGGGGAAAAAAAAGATGAAGGAGCTTCTTGGATTCTCTGGAGACTAGCAACAATAAAGGACTCTCTAGACAAACAGACTTATTTGCATCATTGAGGCCCTGTTTGTGTACCCTGAACTTCAGGTTATGTGCAACTGGCAGTAAAGGAATTGCCTTACCAAGGGATAAATATGGTCTCTTGGGAATCTCTCTAGGTAGTCCCTGTCAGTAAAGGTTTCAAGGCACCTCCATGCTCCATTGCTCTTCTTTCTGCCTTCCTCTCCTTCTCCACACTCTGGCCTTTGCAGCTGATACCATGCAACTGATTTATTGGTGAGATATAAGGAGTCAGGAAGTGGGAGTACCCTGAAGTTAAGGCAGAGGGATGGCCAACAGGCTAAATACTTTGCTTGTCCTGAACCTCAGAGCACTTTTTGCTGTCTCTGTTTCTGTAGAAAAGATGGGGAGTCAGGAATGGTGTTATAACTTTCTCTGGATTATAAATGCTTCTTAAAAAGTCAGAAAAGCAAAATCCTGGCTTAAATCAGGTATGTTTTGACGTCAGTTTCCCAGTGTTTGTTCCCTTTTTCTACATGTTTAAATTCAGATGTTTGCTGGTTTGAACTGAAATCACACCTTCCCTTTGCTGCCCTTCTTGTCTGATTACGTCAGTATCACAACCTCAGAAGACATGCTGTCTCCTGGAGGTAAGCACTGGACCTGAATGGTGCTGTCCTCCTTATTGTGCCCTGGAGCTGCAGTTCCTTCTGGCTACGTGCCAGAGGTGAGTGCCTGTGTCATACACCACACTGCTCTGATTTGGGGGTTGGTGCCAGGGCTCAGCAGAAAGACTTCTAGCTGAAGGAGCACTTCGTGAAACCCACTGGGGACAAAATTAAAATGAGAAAATCACCCAGTGTCTTCAATACTGTGTGATTGCAGGGATGTATAAAGAGGAAAGATCCTTAATTAAAAGCTTTCAGAAGTCCTAAAGAAATCAGGTGCCTAATCCTGGAGGTGGAGCTGCTTTTGACTAGATAAGGCATATTGGCCTCAGATGAAGAGAAGGAGCTCAGTTGAAAATCACCTCTGGTTTCACATTGAATGAAAGTCTCCAGATATGGAAAGGGCTTTGAATAATAACAACATTCAAACATAGCCATATTTTTTTGAATGTGCAGTTGTATTATAAAAGCATAGTTTGGATTATATTGCCTCTACCAATGCAAGGTCCAGATGTAGAAGTCAAAACCTGTCAGCAGGTGAAGCAGGTGGTTGTCTCAAATGCACATTGTCTGCTTTGTGCAAGGAGGGAGGGAGGGATGGATGGATGGATGGATGGATGGATGGATGGATGGATGGATGGATGGATGGATGGATGGATGGATGGATGGATGACTGTGCTCATCAGCCCACATTTCTGTTTAGCTATGGTGCAGCCCCCATATTTTCTCTCCTTTCCTCCTCTCCAAACAACCTCCACAAATCTGACTTTTGTTCTTTGAATGTTGGCAACAATAAGTTATAGGTGGAAAAACAAAAATAGTAATTTCTTTGTCCATTTTATTTGATGTTCTGCTCTCTCAGGCTTTAATCTGCAGTTTGCAAATTCTTCACCCTGCCTGGGTATTCCTTCACTTGAACATGAGGTGCATGTTCATATAACCTGCCAAGTATTAGCACAACTCCTTCAGAGGGCAAGAGGCATAAAAGGGGAAAGAAAGTTTAGCAAAATTGGAAAAAGTACCTGTAGGAATAGAAAAAAAAAAAAGGAAGACATATCAGGAGCAGGTATAGTGCCATACTTTTATTTTGGTTTTGTTTAAACCAGCCAGATTTTAAGTTCGTTTCTTCTGAACCAGTAATGCACAGTACACTGGAAGTAACAGAATATCCATGTATCACACAGATTTCTGTAGCAGCCAATATTGCACTCATGTTTATGGATAAAATTGACAGTTGTCAGATGTAGGTGGAATTAGTCAATAGGAGGCTTTTTTTTTTCTTTTTTGTTGAAGTAGTTCAGAACTTAGTTTGGAGCAGTCCCATTTCTGCAGTAGTTGTGGGTGGTGGCAGAGCACAGGAGATCACAGAGAAGCAGCGACACACTGTGCATCCTTCATGTCTGTATTCTACTGAGTAGCTGTTGTCAAAAACAAACCAAAACAGAAAAAACTCCAGAGATCAGGAGCAGTGTTGACTTGTGTGTATGCAAGTCCTTTGCTCCTGCCTTCATTTTTTTGTGAATGAGAGGAACAGCCTCTCTCTTTCTCCATTTATGCCCCTATCTTGTAAGTGGTGTCTGTCTAATCGGGATGCTTCATCTGTGGAAACGCAGGTATCAGGAAGAGATACTACCCTGAGCTCATGTGGAGGGAATTGCGTTAAGAGAATGTCTTACACCTAACTATTCTGGTGTGGTGTGATGGATAGATAGAAAGCTGCATAAAGTTTGAAGTTTGCTCAGTTTCATAGTAGAAGGAGATGGGCTCCAGCGTTTCAGCTGGGCATCTCCAAGGCCATGAAGGGCATATGAGATCTCTTCTCTCATCAAGGAAGGAGCAAAGGTTAGAAGCAAGCACGAGACATGACTCATATTTTTGTAAATTAAGTGGAGAGGAATAACCAAAAAATCTGGGAGGAGCTGGTATTACAACACAGGCTTCTAAAAGTAGTTGTTAATCAGAGCTAATCTGTTTAAGGAAGTAAAATTATGAAAATACCTTTGGCTTGTGGATGGAAAATGTCTGTTATCACAGATGTAACTCTCTTTTTTTATTTAGCAATTCACAGTCTTTCACCCCCACCCCTCACCCCCAACAAAATCCGTGGATCAAAGGAGAAGAAAGTTGTGGCTCAGCCTCACTGCCACTAAGGCTTTGAAAGAGTGAGTGAGCTGTCAGGGTGTTCCAGTGCATAACCACATCAAAAAGCTGTGATGATACTAACAGATCCTTTCTGTCTAGGTTTCTAGGTGAGTATTTTCCAAGGTTTATCTAAGATGGCACTGGGCATTAGCCTGTTTTGACCTGTTCATTCATTCATCTCCTAAGAAATTCCTCAGCAAGTATCTTGGCTGCTGAGTAAAGGGGAGTTTGTGTAATTCTTTAAAGGAGAATGATGATATTGCTCCCACATTAATGCACCATTGTGGTAAGGAGGTGCAGTGGGTTTTAGGTAATCATTAACTTATGAAAAAAAGTTATTGTTGGAATGAAACAGACAGACTTGGTGGGGATTTGGTTGTTTGTTTGTGGGGTTTTTTTGCTGGTTTTGTGTCTCTTCCTCCCACCTCCACCCCTCCCACCCCCCAAAAGTCACAAGTTCATCTGAGTAAAAGGTGTCTGCATCTTGGTGAAAGGTTAGTGCTTCTGGAACTAAGTATCAATACAATTTTATGCATAGACAGTACCTGTGATCACTAATTTCAGATGTCTGAGGAGTAACTGTTGCTATCTCTGACTCTCTACACTGAAGTTAATCTACAGGAATCTAAATAGATCTGAAGGTGCAAGACATTAACTGGGACACATTAGTCAATTTAACAGAATCACAGGGGTGATTACTTGTGTTGCAATGAGTAACAGGCTTTGTAAGTGGATTATGCATGTAATTCTAGCTCTGACTCTTGAGATTTAATGCATGTGGGCTTTCTTGCTAGCGTCTCCTCAAAATTCCTTACTCATATATGTTGGTAGCAAATTGTCAGTTGGCATATATAAATTACATCTAGAAAAATTCTGCAACCCTCACAGTCTCTGGGATAGCAAAACCAAAGGCACTAGTTTCCAGCTCACCAATCTGAATTATAGAAGGCTGAGCTGCCTACCAGGTGTCTGAGAATGAGACACCTTAGTGAGAAGAGTGTAATATAGCATGATCCTTAGATTTGGAGTTACCGAGAAGCTCTCTAAGGTTTTACCAGCAGTGTTAGTATCTTAGTGCCAGACATCCCTTTTCCCATCAGGAACCTGAGACTTTTGCCTTCCAGTACTTGCAACGGCCAATGTTTCCCTCATTGTTATCCTTGACGTTATCAGCAGACATACAGGGCATGGTTTAAGTTCTTTACTGTGACTAGAATTACCCTTCCAACTGAGAAATGGCACAGGAGAGATTTAATAAACCATTGGAAATAGCCCCTCCCTTCAGTTTTGTTCATTGTCTGTTACAGACTCAATGTAAACCAGATGAACAAGTCACTGCATGGTTTTGGCATTTTACTGGAAGAGTTGAATATGCAGGGGTTTTTACTGTAGTCTGGATTTCCCGCTGTTTAAAAATACGATACAAAGGCAGGGAGCTTAGAGTATATTTTACAGATACTTATAAGGGGGAACACAGTTCCTGAGAGTGTCTCTATTCTGCTCTCCCAAACAGTTCTCTAAATCAAGAAAACAAAAAGCTCAGTTAAAACTTGATATGGCCCTGTGAATTGAATCCCAGTTTGTTGGTAGTTCTTTCCCAAATGATGTGCTGTTTTCCTTGTCTCTGCCCTAATATGTGAAGGTAAAGATGCTGTACTTTTAGGATGTTGACAAAAATAGGTATGGCTCCACATTATTCATTATTAGGATGATATGCATTGTGGAGTATTAACAGCATATTCCTTGTATTTTGTCAAGCAGCATGTGGTAAGGTTTGCATTCAGATTTTTCTCAAGGTCTGATGAGTTCCACTCAGTGCCATGTATGATGGAACTAGATTATCCAGTCAAAACTGTAGAAGTTGTCTGAAATCTTTGAGGCCTGAGTGTGAACCTCCTTACCAAGCAGATTTTAATCCATCACAGCCTTTAGCTACTGCCTTACCAACACGCTGCATTCATGATATGTGGCAGCTTGTGCTGGTTCTGTGGTGTAGTGGCCTCATTTGAAGATGATTGCAAAACTCATAGATTTTAATGGTAACAGGAGGAGCTGTTTAAGGAGACTATGTAAGCCCTGCCTCTGGTGTTGGTCCATACTCTTCGTAGTTCTCCATTATCCAAAATCTCCATTGTAAAAAATTATGTAGAACACAGCTTTGCCCAGTCCTTTCAGAAATCATTTATATATTGTCTGTGAATTTTTTAAATTATTTTTTTAGCTGGCTGATACTATTGACATCCACAATCTCCTGTGGCAGCAGTCACAGAAGTTCCCTGCTTTCAGTGTAAGGAATAAACTTCCAGCTTTTTAAAGCTAGTTTCCAGACAGTTTCCTAGAGTGTCATCTAGTTCCTGCAGTATGAGGTTGGGTGAACAATGGTTTGGCAGTCAGCGTGGCCACCAGCTGTCAAATTATGTCATGATATTGATATTGCACTATACTGATATTGTATTGCACCAGATTTTCCCTTTGCAAGTTGAAGAGTCCTCGTCTCGTACAATCTCTATTTTTTGGGCAACTGCACTGTCCCCTTAATCATGTTAGTTATCCTTTTTTGTACTTTAATTTCTCTGCATCCTTCCTGAGATACAGAGACCCAAGCCAAACACGATTTTCAGGACATAGGCTGACACCTTCTTATGTGGAGGTGAAATATTCCTTTCGGTCTTGTTCTTGTTACCCTGACTGATGATGCCCAAGATGTTGTTTTCCTTCTCTCTAATAAGAAATTGCTGAGTTGGAACTTGAGAGCTGTCAATGATCACCCCAAGATCTCTTTTCTCAGTTGTGACTGCCTTTTCCAAACTTCACATACTGTAGGCACAGGTAAGCTATTTTTCTTTAGGTGTATTTCCTTGCCTTCCTTGACACCAAATCTGACCTGCCATTTTTCTGCCAGCTCAGCTCTCCCGAGCTGATAAAGTTCAGAATGGCATGTGGATCAGAGTCTGTAAACAGGAGAAACTGCCAATGAGGTGTGTAGATAAAGGAATTGCAAACTGTTTGTTCTGAGTGTTGGCAAACACAAAATGCCAATTTTGTCTTGTGCATCAGCTGCGCTTGAGAAACACTGATGGTTGGGTAGCACACCTGGGTTTGTCACAGAGGTCAAGTATAAATAACCCTGTCCAGTAGATAGAGAGAGCTGGGATCCAGAGCCAAGAAGTACAAGAGGTCCCAAGCTACCTCTAGCTACCAGCCCTAAGATTAGCTGGCTTCATAATGTACCTTATGGAAATTAAAATGATTTTTTAAATAATTGACCTAAATGCACTTGCAGTAAATCTGCAAATCTACCTGCTTCTTAAGCTTGGGCTGTTATGGCCACACCATTAATTTCAGAGCTAGTAGTAAACTAATGAGGTAAATGACCCAGTTAGTCTCATGTGACTGCAGGGACCACCCTGACACAGCAGCCAGCTTTCTTACTTTCCCTAGTGTCTATACAATAGCAGAGGTGAAATTTTGGCTTTGGTATCTCTGCAATGCACACAGTCTGCAGTGTGATGCTGCGTGTATTAATGAGTCCTCAGACGGCTGGTTGTCATTGGGATAAATGAAACAAAATCTAGCTATTGCAAATATGTTTAGAAAACATTTACTGTTTAAAGAAAAATTTTTGGTTGATGTTGTGGACCGGTGTTGGGGGATTTTGGAGATGTATGTGCTTTTGCTATATGTTCTAATGCCAGGTGCTACAATGTGCTAGTGTATGAGATTTACTTTAAATTGTGTCTTAATAAGTAGCAGGTGATTAGGCAATATTTGTGATATGTAAAGAAGATTCAAGCTTTTGTTTGAAGCTGCTGTAATCTGAGAATCACAGGCTTGGCTGTGGATAGAAGAACCTACAGACACCAGACTCATCTTTGCATTGCCGAAACCTAAAACCATTATCAAAGCACATAAAAAGCTCCGACTCCCTTTCTAAACGAAGCCTTAGAGGGCAACCTGGGAGCCACAGGGGAGTGAATCTAACTCCCAGCAGAGGCAAGATGATAGAGCTGATAGAAGGGCATATGAGCACTGGACAGGTAGATATAAACAAAGCCTGTGGGAAGCAGCACAGCTATTTTAAAGGGCAACCTTACCAGTGTAGCCTCCTGGGTCCTACTGCAACTTCTCACTGATGATGTCACTGAGTGTGTTTATAAGCAGGGCCCAGGAGGGGGTCCTACATGGATTTTCAAATAGCATTAGGCAAGGATTCACACTAGAGGTTAGTAAAAAAACGAAGTTGCTGTGGTACTGGAGCAAAGACTTGGTAATATTTTTTTTTTTTTTTTAATAGACAGAAAGCTGTTTACAGGATGAGATGCTCTCTCCATTCAAATTTCGGATGCTTTGAAAATGAAGTAGAGTCTAGTCCAAGACCACAATGAAAATGCATATTTTAGTTTCCCTGTGAGGCAAAATACTTATTGAACATTGTGTGGGATGGGCTTTTGGGTGAACAACCACTGTGTGCAATGTCATCAGTGGTGAGTCTGTGGCCTGTTCCTTCCAGGACTTTAGGGGCATATGTAGTCAGAAGGAAATTGATGGCCCATGGACATGCAGTAGCCAAGCACATAAAATGAATGGGTTTAGGCTGTTGGCCCCTCACAGCTGATGCTGATCATGCCACCCAACCCATCTGTGAAACAGAGGGATGAGACACTGCAACTGAGCTATCAGTTAAAAAGATGTAAGGAGAACAAAATTTTCTTTCTTCCTCCTTCCACTATATCCTGAAAGAAACCCCTTCTTGGCCATTATTCAGACTCTCATTCCTCCGAATAGCATTAATACAAATATTTCTGAGGTAGGAAAAGGTGTATGAAACTTCAGCCCTGAGGAAAGATGTTACATGCAAGTGGAAATTACTTTTTGCATTGGAAGTGTTTGTTCAGCCTTGATGGTATTCACCAATCCCATGAAACAAAGCGGGGAGAAAGAGCAAAGCTGAGTGAATTCAATGCAAGTTTTGCCTTTAGGGTTTTTTTCCCCTCTCTTTTATTCAGAGTTGAATTTGATCCATTTTCTTTTATTTGCTGTAGAATAACAATGATCCTCTGCTCCCCCAACAGTAAACATTGCAGCCTGTGAACATCAGGGTTCAGCAAGCAAACTTTGAAAAATCTCTTTGCAGGGTAAATGTCAGGCTGTTGTTCAATTAATTATTTTTAAAAGTGAATTCACATGCAGCAGTGACCTTTAGCTGTGCTCCACACACACCGCTGCTTTTTATGATCTCATTTGATATTTCATGTCTTGGGCTAATATGAGGGACTGGTGGTCTGCACAGCAGCAGAAGAGATGCCTGCAGTGCTGGGGTGGGGGGATAGGTGCTTCCTTCACCCTGCTGCTTTGGGGGATGGGGTTCAGCAAGAACCCCAAACTTCAGAGGGAAATCTACTTTGAATCTACTCTCCCACTCCACCTGAGACATGCTGGGACCACCTTGGTCTTTGTCAGATTAACCTGGGCTTGGGGAGGGGGTGAAGTGACTGATCCCACCTGGTATCTTGCCCCCTTCTCACTGGTGCTATCTTCTGTCACCAACAAATGGTTCACAGCCGGGGCTGGTATGCCAAAAGAGACAAAAAACTGACGGGTTTTGGAGTCCTGTAAATGAGACTGGGCTGTCTTGACCTCTCCATCTGGCACGGTTTGTTGTCTCACCTGGTGTCACTTCAACATTCAAATGAGAAAATAACAATTCCTCTTTGCAGGTGGACTGAGAATGGCTTTCTTGACAGGAGGCACACATGTGCATTCCCAAGGGAGCAAGCAACCAGCTGGGAGTGAGTGCTTTGATTTTGCAAGTTTTCTCACAAAGGTCTGGATTTGCTAGTCCCGAGAAAATGTATCCAGAAGCAATAAGAACATTCACCTGAAAAAAAGTCTGCTTGAATGAAATTAATGGGAAACACCAGTGATGGGGTCTAAAGTAATTCCAGAGAGGTTTAGGGCTCTTGCTTGCTCTGCAAGAAAATAATCAATCATCCTCACCTTGCACTACAGCTGCTGTCCTGAACTCAGAAGCTTAAAGAAAATCATACCTCACTAGAAGCAGAAAAATAATTTCTGGGTTTTTTTTTTGTTTTGTTTTTATTTTTTTTAAATTCCTGAAGTTGCTTCAGCAGGCAATAATGTTAAAAATATTTTGAAATCCTCTCACAGATGCATGGAAGATCACCAGCCATTGTAAGAAAGAGAAAATGATGGTAGGAACCTGGACTGCCCTGTTGCACAGGTGGGGAAGTGCTGGAGCTCCAAGCTGCTGCCATGCACTGGCTGGAGACCCAAACTCGTGTTTATTTAAGTCCATTGGAGTTTTACACAACTGACACGCTTACCTGGCTGTTTGAATTTCTCAGATTCTACCAGCTTCATGTTTTGGTTCTCTTTTGCTATGAGGCAGAGACTTTTTTTGTCTAGGTACCACACTTCAGTAAATAGTGTTTAATGCTATGGTTAACCTCTACATTTTGTTTTCTGAAGCATTATCATGTTTTCTAAGGCAAGCTCAAATGTGAGGTTCTATATCAAACAATTTCTATTTGTCTTCCCCTCTTTGCTCTCAACCATTCTCATACTCTGTATTGATTATATTATGGACAGATCCTAGTACTTACTGTGCAAGGAAAAAGTGGAGGAAGCACATCCAGATGCATACATGACCTTTGATCATATTTAGGCCTAGTGCTCAGCTGTTCCTTGCTTGTGGCATGTATATTCTGACATTCCTTAAGCCACTTAAAAAAATGCAACCAAAACAGTGTAAATACTCAAAAATGTAATTGCCCTATTTCTTGCCATTTGCACTGAAGAGAAAAAGGAAAACTAAATGCTATTAAAAAAAAAAGAGCAAAACTTGCAGAAGGAGAAGAGTTGGAAAAGGTCTTTCTGTTGATGATGAACAAGACATTGTATATATGCATATGTATATTCCAGATATAGTGATTCTATTTGTGATTTTTTGAAGGATCTTCAGCATAGATTCACTCAATGTTCACTTACAATTTATTCTCTTTTAAGACTGGGGTAATTAAATTCAGATTCAGATTTACTGTTGTGTTTAATGACATGCTAAAAGGGAATTTTTTTCATTTGTATTAGACTTGTGCCTAAACTTGTATGTGATGGCTCAGGACTTGGATTTGCCCTCCTGTGAAGAGGAGACCTATATATATTAGTGACATGATGATAATTTTGGCTCCCAGGTTAGGTTCTGTTTAGAAAAACCACTGCTGGTTTTCTGGCAGGTAAATATCATGGGGATACCAGAGGGCAACGGGGGGTGGGTGAGAGCTCAGGGTCTCAAAGCAGATGTCTGTGAGAAAACTTCCAACTTGTGTGCACAGTCCTTTCCGACTGAGCCTGATGACAGCATTCCCTCTTCCACTGCTTTTGTGGTCATGTAACATCATCAAAGGGTCAAAGTAACTGTTTTACCAGCTATTAAGGATGATAGTGGAAAAGGTTCGTGACCAGTACTTCCTTTGAATATAATTTAATTGAAGAGCAGAGGAGATCCTTGCAGTAAGAGATACTTAGTATGCAGAGCATCAGTGCCTGGGTCCATTTCCTTTCATTAGCCTTCCTGGAAGCACTTTCCGTGACTAATGTGACCCTTTTATACAGAGTGGGGTCATGCAGTTTGTACCCCCTGGCAGCACCTGGTTTCTGAAGCAGTGCCACAGCAGCTGCTGCCAGCAGGATGAAGGGAGACTGAGGTGGCAAGGCTGAAGGAATTGGGGCTCATCTTCCCAGATGAGCAAGAGGTCTGGCAAGAGTGGGGTGGGGGGGAAAAAGCAGCTCATAGGTAACAAACAAGCTGAGTAGCTTAGGGAAAATATCCAGTTTATATCTATCTTTGCAGAAACAGGGCCCATTTTCTAGAAGGTGGACCCAACAGGAAGCCAGAAGATTTCTGCTTCAGGGCAAGGTCTGGCTCCCCCCATGTGGTCCCTGCAGACGTGTTCCTCTGGATGTCTGGCTGATGAAGTGCGCTAGCAGGAAAAAACAAACTCCTTTTGTTTGCCACAAGTTTAACCTGGAGATCAACACAATACCTTGATTTTCTGTGCTCTCAATGCAACATTCAGAACCCACATTGCCCTCAGAAGAGCATGCAGACCCTGAGCTAGAGCTCCAGTGCATCTTTTCCTGGTGTATTCTCAGCCTGAGTTTTCACCTGAATTGGATTAGTCCTTGATCTCCCTTCAGAAATGTCGTTAAGGTAATTCATTTGAAAGCATTTTAAATGACCATTCTCTGTTTTTGCTTGTTGCTATCAGAAAAACGTGTCTCTGCTATTGACACATATGCTTGACAGGCAAAGGTCTTGTCTCAGGGTTGCTCCTCTTGGGTGCTACAGGTAAAGTGCTGAAGTGCTGCCCTTCACAGAAGTTTTTCAGTCAGTGCCAGGAATAGCACTTTTCTTCAGGTCAGAACACATTTTAAAATTAAAATTCAGCCTCATTTGTTGATCAACTGAGTTATGTTTGTGCACAAAGACTAGCTACTGATATGAATATAGAAAAAAAAGAGCCTCTGGACAGATTAAAGCTGGTTAGAGCAAAAACTGAATGTCTAACACAGTGATTTCCTTGTCCTGTGATGTTTTTCTTAAAAACCATCTTCAGCAAAGAGGGTCCGAGAATGCCCACTCCGTCTGGAAGCAGGGAGGTCTAGGTCTAGGTTAGCCATGCAGACTTGGAGAAGACAGACAAGAAGCCAGACATGACATCATGATAAACTGAATGTAACAAGGGTTTCCAGTGGTATTAATATTAGATGATAATGTTGGAGCGCAGCTGGTAATTAGACAGGACAGCTGCCAAGGCCAGTCATTAGCAATGCTGATCTACTCACTTGAAAACCAGAGAAAAGGTATTGCAGATGTTTCTCTGCCACTTCTGTTTTGGCTGTAATGGACACGATAGCTCATTGCAGGTAAAAAGTTCACCTTCCTGCATAACAGTCGTAGATTGTTTGAGTTGCCACAGGATGTTCTTATTTCTTACTTGTTGTGTTTGGCCCAGAACTGTAAATCACAAACACCAGGCTGTGTAATTCTGACTTTTATTACGTTAATGTATTTTAAGAGCAGGAAATCTATAGACTCTTGGCTCAGTGCAGCAGAAGCAGAGCATGGTGGGTACTCTGTGGTTAGGAATGTTCTCAGAAATATGCCTCTTGCTGAAAAGGTGACCTCAAGATAATCTTTGCTTGGCTTCTGGGCTGGGGAAGGAAGGAAGGACATCTCAACCTCTCAGCACAGGTGTTAAGCTGGGAATGGGTTCTGGGTGGAGGAGGAATTTGTTCCCTAAGCATAAGGAGGGAGGAAGGGGAGGGTGAATAAAAGTGATGTTAACTTCAGTGCTGAGACCAGCCTGTGGATGCAGGATTCTCTTTGCACAGGGTCATTGCAATGCTCTTCACTGCATAACATCAACAGCATAGCTGAGATACCAGTGGAAGGCTCTTGATTCCCCACCCTGGTCCCTTTTCAAATGAGCCCTAGCAGCAGTTTAAGCTCTACCTGCAACCTCTTCAAGACAAAAAATAAATTCCCAAAGTGCACACATTGGTAGCTGCACTCAAGTGTTTCCTCAGTCTCTTTCTAGGCATTAAACCATTTTAAATAAACCTCACGTGTTTCAGGAAGCTCCCCACCAACCCCACTGAATGTCCATTATGTCACAGCATGCAAAAGTGATCTGCGTGTTGTCAGAGACTGGAAAAGGTGATCTGTTTCAAGACATCTTGGGGGCTTGGAATGAGTGGCAGGAGGTGGATCAGGCCGTGCTCTGGTGAGGTGGTGCCCTGCCCCAGAGCCCTCAAGCCCACAGTGTCTGTCAATCATGGCACACTGGAGGCAGCCCCAGTGTGACCTACCTTAGTCCCCAAGAGGCTGAGACAGAAATCCCTCCTGAGAATAAGGCCCAGGATGGGCCAAGGCTTTAAGAAGTCTGACCACAAGGCAAGCACATTGTCCTTTAACCCAACCTTCATCTTGGAGTTTTACATCACTGCAACCCAGGAACTGGTAGCTACGTGTCTGGTTTTTTTTATCTTTCCTGTCTTTCTGTTTTTCTCTTTCTTCTTTTAATTATCTTCTAATGGAACGTGGCATCAAATGGCTTTAAAGGTTTTTTGTGTTCCATGGGCTAAGTCTTTGCTGTGATAAATGATATTATATTGTGTTTACTCTTTTACCAATGTTAATTAATTTTCAATTGTTTGCCACAGAAACTTTTTTCTGTGTTTTTACCTCTTGAGAATATTTGGTTGGATTTTTCTCCTTTGTGTCTACCCTCAGTGAAAGAACCTTGGTTTAGCCCTAGATTTGAGTGATTGGGATGTAACACATGTGCAGCAGAAAACTCCTTCAGACTTGTGGCTGGCTATCACCAGAATCCATATTATAGGTGCAGGTGAACTCACTAATGATCACGATCCTCTCCTTGAGCGTGTTATTTTCCACTCTGCTTTTGCACAGATATATTGATATGGGGAGAGGGAAATCAGAGAAATCAGATTGCTAAGCACTTGGTCTGCAGGGCCAGAACTGCTCTTTCCATTTAGGGTGGCCTCTGGGCCAGACTTCATACTACTCTGCCTGGCGAAAAAATTCTTCCCCATGTGAACAGTCTAACCTGAGAGCCCTGTCAGTGGTGTTTAACAGGCTGTGTTATATCTATGAAGTTGCCAGTGAATACAAATATTTGCAGGAGAGAGGTTCAACAAGCATCCATCTTTTCAAAGGCATAAAAAGTGGACTGCTCCTTTATTTTATTGTTTCTGAATATCCTACCCTGAATATACTGCTGTCCTTCAACTGTGAAAGTGTGCTGGAGAGTCTTGAACATAAGAGTCATGTTACAGCTCTTGATCCTTCTCAACTGTGAGTTCCCTGCCTCCTCAGGAATGCCTCAGGTAAGTAGTGCTGAGCTGCTGGGGCAATTATATCACTGGGATACCTTTTAACCTTTCTTTTAGCTATCATACACTGGGAGAATTACACTAAACCAGGTCATAATAGAAATGTTGTGAAATGGAAGTCGAGATAAGAGAGACGTGCTTTAGTAAAAGTGAAAGTGGAGAGGGAGTGATGCGAGGGGGAGGGAGTGATGCGAGGGGGAGGGAGTGATGCGAGGGGGAGATTTGAACCACATCTTCAGGTTCAGCCTCTGAAGAGGAGAGGTAGTGGAAGCTAATGCAGTGAAATGAGCTGTAACAAAGCCACACCAGGAGTTATTCAGCTGTTCACAAGAATTTTAGAAGAACTGTAATTGGGAAATGATGTGAATATCAAACAAAATGTCACTTGACTGGAAGCCTTGAAAAGAGGGAGAAATAAAGGAAAATGAAGAAAAAAACCTGCATTACATGTCACCCTCTTACACACACTCTGAAAGAGTTCCCTGCTCTCCACTCAGACCTTTTGGCATGCTATTGTGTAGCATTGTGTATTTCCATGTGGGGTACTTCTACTTGAAAGAAATTAAAATGATGGGATAGCTGGCACGTCACATTAAATAACATCACATGTTTTTCTATTGGGGAGGAAAAAAGAGGAAGAACTACTATACTGAGTTCCAAGAAAATAACTACTGAGGAAATGAGTGCAGCAACCGGCTCGGATCCTGTCCCTGGAAAATAGCAGCCATGCCAGAGCAGGGAAACACACTCTGTATCCTGGCAGGGTTCAGAAGTAGGCTTGAATTTCTTCAACATGCTGTTTGCTGGTGACCTGCAGATCAGATTGCCCACATCTCTGATCTCTCCCAGCTGCCCATAATGATTTTCAGATTCTAATGTTAGGGGTTTTTTCTAAAATTTGAAATGTGTGTAAAAATATGAGGATTGTTGACCACCGTTTCTGCTCTTGTTAACTAGTATTCTCTTTTTCCTTCTAAATTCCCTGTCTGCTATTCTTCTCTGGGAATAAGTCATCCTAAAAGCACTTTGGCTCTTTCTCCTTCCCCATCATTATCCTCCACAGGCAAAGAGCACCACTGGGTTGGGTCCTCTGGGCCCCTTGATGTTCTCTTCAGTGATCACAGAAGAATTGACCTTTGGACGACCTGCAGCTCCTCCCTCTTTAATTTAGTGTAGGTTTTTGCCTGGAAACACCGAGAAACCACCTGCTGGAGGTAGAAATATAAGAACCCTGTGGGCCATTGAGCCCACTGCATGTCTGGAGAGGGAAGGAGGACTAGGACAAGATTTGCTTTGAGGTTTACCTGAGTGAAAAAATCCCCTTTTCTCCTGAAAGAAGAAGGTGACAGCGCTGTGGAGAAATTACACGACAAGTAGACTCTGATTTTGATTAGACAGAATTTCTCAGTGGCCTTACAGGGCTTCTTCTCATCTCAGATCTTGTGCAACCAGGAGCTTTAAAAAGAGGTTAATATGGGGTTTTCCATGCTTTACTTGCTGGGACTATAGGGAGAAAAAGGGGTGATACAAGATGCTGCAGTAAGACAACTGTCTGATAATAGATACAGTATAATATTATGCACATAATAATATGGACATTAAATGCATTAGTAATAGGTACTCAATTTTTAGTAAAGTTGTTATGCATCTGTCATGATTTGATAGGAGACCCTTCAGGCAAATATTCTTATGGGCCTGATGAAACAGATATGCTGATTTCTGTCTGTAAATTGTGGTGATTTTGATGGAAATTTCCTGACTTTTTAAAGTAAATAAATTTTTTAAATACTTCATGTACAGTAAGCATAAGAAAAATCCTGCCTTGGAGCATCACAGGAAAACAACAAAGTGCTAATCCCTGTTGCATTTTTTCCTCACCTTCATGTCTTCACTATAGAGCTGGGAGACACTTGCCAGCTACAAAAGGAGGAAAAAAGTAAATTCACTCTTCAGCTGTGAATATCAGAAAATGAGGTCTGATAGTAAGATTTTAAATTTCTGGTCAATATCTTCTTATTCTGTCTTTGAATATATGTTTGGGTGTTTTGAAGTTTGGTTTGGTTTTTGGGATGCTTTTTGTCTGGTGGTCAGTGAACCATCATCTCTAAAGGCAACCCCCTCCCTCCTGCCTTCCACTATCAGGCTGTGTTGGGGAAGAGTGAGAATAAAATACATATGCAAGCACAGGTTCACAGGCAAGTGAGTGTCTGTATAGCCTTGAGGCAAGGCTGGTAGAGAGCACTTGGTTGAGTCCGAGCAGCTGCCATGTCAGACGGTGGCTGGGCAGGTGTCCCTGTGCCCCACCATGTGCCCTTGAAGCACAGAGGGAGGGTGGAGAGGTGACAGGAGATAATTTGGGCAGTCATCACTGTGGGCACTTTACTCCCAAAGACAGAAGCCCAGTCAAATGATGCTGATGAACCAATTCATGTTTAAAAGACCCAGAGCCATAATTTATTTGGGGAAGCTGCTACTGCAAAAAGAAAGCAATAGGGCAGCTCAGCACTAAGAGCCAGCCTCATGCAACCTCTCAGCAGAAGGTTTTGGTATTTGCATGTTTCTCCCTGCTTTCTTTCCCATTCAGAAGGATACATGAAGCAATGAAGATGATTTATGGCCTATTCTTATTCCTGCTACAGAGAATAAGTGTTGTTTTCAAGTCTGAGCAGGAGCAGGTCTTGTATCTCCCTCAGCTGTACAGCTCTCAATTGTTTTTCTCCTCTCACTTAAGGATCTCACAGAGGCACACCTCAGGTGTACTTGTGCTTTTATCATAGGTCTCTGTTATTAACGGGTCTAATAGCTAACATTCTTTTGGATGAGACCTTAATAATCAAAGACTGTCTGCTCTAGTAAAGGTCTAATGGTATTTTAAAGCTCTTCTTCCAAGGGCAGAGCTTTGCCTGTGAATCGTTAACCACAGGTTCCCCTGGGGCTCTCCAGTGTGTTGTCAAGTGCTGCCCCTTCCCCTTGCAGGGATGGCTGGTTTTTGGTGGATCTGAGTTGCAAAGGGCAAAATCAAACTAAAATATGAGCTCTGTGTTTAAGTTGAATAACAGTGCTGCTGCTATTCTGAATTCAGTAGAGTTCCCTGAAATAATTTCCTGGGAAAGGGTTTGGCAGACTTTACTTTCCGACTCATACAAATATGAGCGGTTCTTGCTGCTTTGGAGTGACAGAATGGAGGAGGTTTGCACACTATGGTGTGCTTTTGATTTCCTTTTTTTACTTTATCCTTGCATTTTTTTCCCCCTTTAAAAACATTATAAAACACTATTAATTCACTTGAAAAGCACTGTGGTTTTCTTTCTCTGTTATGCTATACAATGTTATACCATCAAATATTACCCTTCTGTGGGACTCTTTTCTAGCTGGCTGCATGGCAATGCAATTGAGGGCTTGGCAAACACCAGCAAGTAACTCTTGATGTTACCGCAATGTTCTGAAAAGCTTGTATCAGGATAAAGTGGTTTTCAGCTATGTTTAACTGCAATGCAAAGTGAAAAAGAAATATTGGAGTATGACCAAACAGTTCCTGATGGTTTTGTTCTTGTGCATCGTATATGCTGGGGCAGAAACTGTTCAGTTTTCAGTGCTGCTGTAATGGCTCCCTCTAGTAATACATTGAACGTTATTACAAATTGAATGGCAGCACTTGCACTTGCGAATTGAAGCTTTGCACAGCCAGCCCTGGTAGCTAATTGAGCTACTTCATATTCTTGTTGAAAAGCCTGATGTGGAGGCGTGGGAGCCCAGGTCAGCAGATTTCACCTGCAGAGGAGGGCAACAAGCCAGTTTTTGGAGAAAGCAGGGGAGGTGGTCTGGACCCTGGGGATGGTGAGGGGCAGCAAGGGACTGATGGTGAATGCAGCAGGCTGCCCTTCGTCATCTGAGTGGCTTCACTCAGCTGGTACCTTGGACAAGAAGACCTGAAAATAGGAAGTGAAAGGGTGCATCTTTTAGCAGCTTGTTTCCTATCTTCTGCAGTGGGGCACTTGGAAGGAGAGAAATGAGCCTGTAGTTCTCTTACTTAGATCCCTCCTGCCCCCTGCCCCATCTGGCAAGCCGAAAAGCTGCCACTTCCCAGACTGATGCTGTTGGGCATCACTCAGCATTACACCGGGCATCTTGCTGCAGGAGACAAAAGACCTGCCTTTGAATGCTCATAGAAAGACACTGAAAATAGCTGGAAGCATCCCAGGACAAACAGATGAAGTGAATGTGCAGATCTGGGGGTAAGATTATAAGAGGATTGACCGTATTTATCCAAGATATGAAAAGCGCTATTATTCCCAAACAAAGAGGTAACCTGAGGAAGCTGCAGCTGTCAAGGAGGAGCAAATAAAAGATGGGTTCTCCTCTTCTTTATGCCATGACAAAATGTGCCAGGGGCTTTGTGAGCAAATAGAAGGTAGGGCCCTGAGGCGAACAGCTTACAGTTTAAGGCTAGACTAAACAGCATGTGTTTGCAGGTAGCAGTCTGCAGGTTAGGGAAAGGGGAGAGGAGATTAGAGAGGAGATAATCTGCACTCCCTAAGGGATAGCACACAGGCTAGCCAGATCAGAGGGTTCAGCTATCACAATAAATCTGTTTGCTGTCTATCTGGATTACTGTGTGTGTTTTTGGGTTGGGTACTGCCTTTGCCTCTGGAGCAGTCTGGCCCTCGAACACGCCTGCTTTGCAATGTGCTTGGAGGTGGGGGCAACTCTGTGTGCTCCTCTCAGCTTCCTGATGAGAAAATACTGTAGACTCCAACCCCCAAGGAGCCAGGAGCAGTGCAAAAAACATTAAGCCCTGCTTGCTATCACCTTATTTTTGGAATAATATTTGCACATCTAAAAATTATTTTTGACTGCAATGTTTGATCTTACAGCTGAGACCAATCTTCTGGAGTTTTTTGCTAGGCTTTTAAGTCACCCTTGGAGCTGGGTCATTCAGGCAGATTACAGGTAGAACAATATTGCCTGTGTTCAGTTAACCTGGTGTAATGATACAAGCTCTAACCTGTAATGCAATGCAATATCCTGCAGCCAAGAGATTTTTATGCTGGTGCAGTTAAATCAATAAACTTGGTAAGTTGGGCTGGTATAGATATTTTTAATTGCACTCCCTACAGACAGCCTCACAGTTCCAATGTCTAATCAGAACTGCAAACTGTTCAGAGGAGTTTTCTTTGCAAATAGGGTTATTAGTAATCAATAGCTTAGTGTATGTGTGTGTGCACAAATAGTCATTTAGTAATTCTGGCCTGTGAACGCATTCATTAACCTGACTGCCTGATGTTACCCCAGCCTCCCTCCCTTCTTCACAGACAGGAAAAAGGAATGCATTCATTGATTACACTGCTTTAATTTATTTGCCTAGTTCTAATCTCTGAACAAGATAAGACTGCTGAGAGTTGTCAAATTGCATGATTTGGAGAATTGAAAAAGCCATTTCCCCTCTATTTCCTTTGTTATATGATAATGCAAGATCCATGGTAGCATTTTTGCTCTCCATGCAAAACATCAGTTAATGGATATAGTTTTTAGTTTTGTGCTAGTATGTCCCATCATTTATGCACAGAGAAATTAAATAAATCATTAGTACCAATGGAATACAACTGGACTTTGAGTAAACAAACAGAATTACCTATAAGCCCTTGTCTTTGGGAAAGGCTGGTCCCAATTAAATAAAAACGGATTGGTCCTGTTTGATGTATGTCATTTTGACTATGTCATTTTGATGTTGAAGGTTTATTTAATTACAGTTGTTTTAATTCTGTGTCCTGTGAGTTATTGCTATATTCCTCCCCCCAAACTCCTTAGTCTAATGTTGCCTCTCAGTGACAGACTGCTCTCTGCTTGATGTGCCTGTTACTTACTCGTGAGAGCAGGAAAACCTGTGCAGCAAAACTGCCCTTCAGTGGGTGTTGGAGGTGGTCTTTGTTATCAGTCCTACAGGAACTGTTGGTAAAGCAGCTGCAGGCTTTCACATGAAGCAGGTTCTGTTTTTATTTCAGCAGTGGGAAAGGGAGACAACACTGGCAGGGCTGTAGGCGAATGTGGATCTAATAACTTGCTGGGCTTCCGTGCTGGCGTGTGGCATGATGCCCTCTCCAGGAGCCACGGTACTGACAGGCCAGCCAAAGGCTTAAACTGCAGAGGATAAATTACAGGGAAAGAGATCAGTTGCAAGAGGAAAAGAGAAATGTGAGCAAAGAGAAGGAGATGAAGTGATGGGAATGTACAGATGGAGAAAGAGCAGCAGCAAAGGCAGCAAGCAGGGAAGAAAGAGCAACCTTCCATGACCTCAATACTCCCAACAACATGGAGTACCCCAGGGCCCCAGCCTTGGCACCCACATAGCTCCAGGCACCTGGAGATGAAGGTGTGGAGGCAGTGTTGTGCTCTGTTCTTCCATGGAGGATGATTTGGCATTCATTTCACTGTGGGGAGCATTGTGGTGTGGCTGGAGAACTTTCCCCTTCCACCCTGCCTGCACCATGTAACAGCTACAAATTGTCCGTGAGGGCACTGATGTCATGCCTCAGCTTATGTCTGTGAAAACCTTTTCCTGGCTTGGCCATGAATAGGCCCTGTTCCTAACCTTCCCTGATGCTGGGGCTTTCCTAAAGCCCAAAGGGTCCTGCTCTGGGTCAGGGGGAAAGGGAGGGGGGCTTAGTGCATGGTGGAGTCATAATAGTGTCCCCCAACTCTCTTTTCTATCTCCTTACTGTGGGTGCCTCTCATCATTCCCCTTGGTTTTTTCCCACATGGATCTGAAATGCAGTTGTGTTTCCTCTCTGGAAATGACGAGGGCTGGCTGTTTCTGAAGTGGTGGAACAGTGCTGCACATAGTGCAGGTGGGACCTGGGAGCTTTTCATCAGGTTGGATCCATCTGGAGAGTTAATGGGAGGTCCTCCTTAAGCTTACAACCCAGGGAAGAGACTTTCTGCAGTGAACTGGTGAGGAAAGCTGAAATACACACAAGACCTCTTGCCTTTATCCCCCACATCACAAACTGCACAGGGCTCAGACAATAGGGGGGTTCATTTCAGGTTGACTTCAGTGCTCAGATAAGAGTACCTGCATGCAGAGAAGGGCTACACTACTCTGGCATGGGAGATTTATTTGTCAAATGTGTCCTGGGTATTTCTCGTCGATGCTAAAGTCACATCAACAGCCCTAAAGTTATTTGTGGATTTTGTTTTTTTTTTTTCCTAAGTGGGGGTAAAATAAAAATCGAAGCAGAAATAATGTCTCCCTGCCAACACTCGCTGTGGTCAGCCCAGGTGCAGGATTTTGGACATACTGATGGCTATGGTATGTGAAAATCCCTCAGATCCTCAGAACGGCTGTGTGCTCTGGGGAAACAGCTTCCTCCAGAAGACCATCAGAAAGTAAAGGGGAAAGAGATGGGGAGTGTTGCAAACACCATTTACATATCTGGGAGATGAGCTCATCCTCTTCTGTGCAAATGGAAATCGAGAGGATCCATGAAAAAAAATAAATTCAATTAGTCTTTTCTGAAAGGTAAAGTAAGCACTGCTTGCCTCTGGTAATGGGCTTAGAGGAGGAGGAAGCTGCATTGCTAATGGGCTGCAAGTGTGTAAACATCTCTCTGGTATGTAAATGCTGTTTCTTTAAAGCAAAACCAGCAAATTTCCCATATTTCTGAGTTTCGAGCCTCCTGACCAAGGTGTGTGACTTCTGCTTATCAAGTTCCATGGCAGCTTGATAGATACCCCCTACATCTGGGAACATGCACCACCCACCACCAGCTAGACACTTGCCTAAGGAAGGAAATTGTTTAGTCTATGAAGTAGCTCCTCTATTTCCCTTTAATTGCAGCAACTCTATGTTGGACAGATGGCCTAGCCTCTGCATCATGTCAGGGAAGTTCTGCTTATTTGTCTGTGCACCAAACTTTATTACAGCACTTCTAGACACATTTATTTTAAGTTAACTTCGACCACTCTGGCGCTGCATCAGAATAAGACATGTCTTCACAGCAGCGCCTCCTGCATACTCTCACCCGTCTGTAAGAACCTTCCTGCTGCTCCTCCAGCAGACTTTGCTTGATGTTTTGCTCCCATCTAGTGCTTGTTATTAAAACTGCTGGTGCTGTGTTTCTGACATAAGTCTAGTCTGATCTGATCAAACATACCTTATATCTAACCTAGGTGCTCACCAAATTTCTTTCCATCTGGCTATGAAAATCCACAGCTCTTTGATCCTCCCTGGTGTAGTGGAGGTCCAGGAAGGAGGGAGATCCCTGCAGGCTTTTGCTTCTGTAAAACTCTTTTGTGTTTTTCATGTACAAGACCCTTCTTTCATGATTGTCTTCTTGTCAGTGGAATCTTGACACTTATGTTTGTTTGAAGCAGGTTTCTTAAATACATTCTTGTTGATATTGATGGGAAAGAGAAGGCTGCTATATGAAATATGAGTGGTGTACTTTATTTATTTATTATAAATTGTTTATTTAATATCTTCATTAATGGCATAGAGGGATCAAGTGCACCCTCAACAAATTTGCAGGTTACACTAAGCTGAGTGGTACAGTTGTCATACCTGAAGGGTGGGATGCCATCCAGAGGGACCTAGATAGGCACAATAAGTGGGCCCATGGGAATCTCAGGAGATTTAACAAGACCAAGTTCAAAGTGCTGTACCTGGTTCAGGGAAATACCCAGAATCAGCACAGGCTGGGGAATTGAACAGATGGAGAGCAGCCCCGCCCAGAAGAAGGTCCTTCAATGTGCAATGTACCAGCAATGTGCACTCAGCCCAGAAGGCCAGATATGTCCTGGACTGCATCCAAAGCAGCATGGCCGGCAGGTGATGGAGGAGACAGATATCCCACATGCCTGCATCACTACAGGCAGTGGGAGAGCCCCAGGCTGAATGAGCTGCTGGGCCCAGAGGAAGCTGGTCTGTCTGTCTGTCCGTGCATTCAGTGTGAGTGTTATATAAATAGAAAACCCTGAACTCTTCCAGGAATAGTTGATGAGCAAGGATGGGTCATCCTCTTCAGGTCAGTGTCAAGGTTTCTGTTAGTAGCACCCCCATGTGGGAGGAATGTGAGCATCCAGGGCAGCAAGGTGCTGGCAGGGTCCCAGTTGTGTGGTTTTTGTGTGCTGTTAGTTCCTTACTGTAACTGTGTTTTGTTCTTGAGACAATGGTTAGGTCGTTAATGAAAATAACATTAGAGGAGGTGATCATGTGGTGGGGGAACTGGTAATGAAGACATGCAACTCCAGGTGGAGGGTGCTGTGTTTTGAAGCAAAGCAGCTTCATGTGGGCTGGTGCTGACCTGGTGGGGATCCTGCACAAATCCCATCTCAGCTGTGCTGCCCAAGAACTGACAACCTTCCAGCCTGGATTCCTCTCCACTCTGCTCTCTCCACTGTTTGTTTTCTTCCCCATCAGGGCTTCATGGAGCAGGCTGAGCACGGATTATACTGCCTGGTGTCTCCAGATTTCTCTGATGTTTCCACTTGTGGCCACTGATAAGTTTGCTGTTCTCTTTGGTGTTGAACTTTCAGTCACGCTGAAAATAAATGGTTCCTCCTTTTGCACTCATTGCTGAACTGCACTGAGTGGTTTTGCTTTTCCTACTGAATTTCTTCAGCCTGTTGCTCACTTTCTGTCCCTTGTGCTGCTTATATCACCAATTGTTCCATCTTGGATTGATCCAACCTCTGTTTTTTGCTTAGCTAGCAGCTGTTTTTGCTGAGTATTTTGCTCCTCTCTGGCACCCTCAAAGACCCCTCCTGCTACCAAAACCTCAAGCTCATTTCCACCTCTGGGTGCTGCCACTGCACTGACCCTAAATTTTCTCCTAATTTTTCTTTTTCCTTCTCAACATTCCGATTTCATTTGTCTTCCAGCAGGATGCATCCTGCTCTGTTTTCATTCCCCTATTCTTCCAATGAATATCTAGACAAAGCTGTTTTGTTCTCTACATAGTATGACGTGGTCTGCTCTCTTTTTTTTTTTTTTTTATTCTTCCTTCCCTCTCTTCATGGTCAGTTAAACCACATCAATAAAACTTCAACTCTATTCCATCTAGAAGCAGAGACCATATTGCTTAAAGCTATAAAGCTCTATATTTACTTAGCATAGCAAAGATAATTTTTGCATGTAGGTGGTGGGTCTGCAGAATAAGAGTACTTCCAACAGCAGAAAATGCACAAAGGCAGGAAAAATATTAAGGAATGTTTATAGGCAGATAAATATAAAATACAATGCACTGATTAATATTCCAGTGGGATGGACTTTGATAAACTGGCATGCCATTCTGCAGGTTTTATTTTTAACAGATGGGAGAGAAAAACAACATTTGGTCTAGAGCCTCTGTCTGTCTGAGTGAGGTTTTGCTCATTTTGGGGGCTGCAGCTATTCTAAACATGGAAACTTGATTTAATTAGCTGACAAAGATCCTGCTTTGTCAGTGGTTTTTTGTTATTGTTGCTTTGTTGATTTTTTCTTGTTGATTTTTATTTTTTTGCCTAGATGCACTTTCGCAAAACTGACAGTACCCAGAGCTCCCAGCCTTCTCTGGCCAAGTTTCTGTCTGAAATGTGCAAACAGAATAGCTGACGAAATAATTGACATGTCCATGCTGGAAACCTTTCTCTTCCCTTTTTTAGGGAAAATTGAATATCTATTGATTCATCGTTTCTACCAGATGGGGAGCACAGCAGCAATTCCTTTGTGTTTTTGAAAGTAGTATCTTTCACAGAGTTTGCTTCGGTTGACAAGTTATTTTCCCTCTGATTTGAATCTGTCTTTAATGTGTTCAGTTGGGGTATTGACTGCATGAACAGACAAGCTCTGATTACAGCTCTTGCATGGCTGCCAAGGTCCTGCAACGAGCAGGGAGCTGATTTAGTCTGTTCCCCTTGAAAGCTCAAGACTTCCTAAGGAAGGAATAAAAAGCTCTAGGTCCATTAAGCAGAGAAGCTGATTGTGATGCCTAGGAGAGATGCAAAGGCAGTCAGGCAAGACAACAATGCTATGTCTTCTGTGCATATTTAAGTGTGGCATCAAGAAAGGGCTCATGCCAAGTCCATCTGAAATGTCTGAGGACAGCCTTAGTGAAAATGGTCTGTTGTCTTAAACAAGAGTTCCAATTACAGCACAAATTCAGCATTATGAGTCTTCTTTTTTGAGCAGGTTATGCTGAGCTAAGGCTTATGGGGGAGAAGATAGGGGAAATAACCTGGGCTTACTAATTTTATATTACATTAATGATGCAATATCAAGTTGTAATATCAGCATCCCTCCAACTATGAGGAGTAGATACCCATGTGGAGTGTTGAACCAAAGGAATGGTTTTGGGAAGATGTCTGGCCAGTTAACAAAGTCCTTGTTGATGGTCTAGGACCAAGCAATGAAAAAATATCAAGAAGGTCTCAGCAGTGCCTCAGTGTATGTGATTGGTGACCAACAAGTGCTTTCAAATCAGCTGCCACAGACATTTCACTTCCCTAGTGCTATCAAAGGCACATGAAAGCAGGTAGAAGCAGTTACTGCTCCTAGAAGGAGAAGAAACTTTATGGGTTGTGTCACAAATCCATGGGAAAGAAAGTTTGACGATTTCTGCTGTTCACAGATCAGCTAGGGTATTTGGTTGCTTTTTTTCTTTTGCTAAAATTCTGATTTGTTATTTTAGTTTGCTTTTTAGTTTTCTGGTTAATATATTTAAGGTTGAAAGTTGTTAGAAAAGTCAAGAAAAGCAGAGTTTTTGTCCAACAGTTTTCCTCACTGCATTTTCCAGATAGTCTCCTCCTCTGAAGCGTTCCAATATAGAAACCAAGGCAACAGGTTGCTGGCTGAAGAGCAGGTTTTCTGTAGGGATTGGAGCCATGGGAGTGAACAGTGAGAGCTACAACAGAGCTGAACCTGGGGAGAAGGTCACAGCAGCCCCACAACCATATATTGCTCATTTAGGAGCTTCAGACGCAGCCATCCTGCCTACACTGCAGTTTTTTAAAGCACTTGAAAACTATCATTGCATATATTTGCATATATTTACACATGTATGCGAGCATATGCCTTGTTTTCTGAACATGGGGGCATTTATTGCCTGGACTCACGTGCTTGATGGCAAAAGCATCTGAAATCCACTGCCAGCATCTGGCTGATACCAGGAACACCAGGTACTCATTCTCAAGTGTGGGGAGTGCCTCCTTAGCTCCAGCACAAAACATTTTCTGTCCACAGCAGCTTCATGCAGACAGAGGGGTCACGCCTGTTCCAATTCTTTTCTGCATATCTACCCTCTGGGTGACTCTTTAAAAACCCAAGGATCTCCTCCTACCTGTGCACAAATGAGAAGAATGTTTTGGGCTCAGACAGGACCCCCTGGGAGTCAGGTCAGAGAAATATAATATAACTGTATCTTGGTCCTTTGTATGCACAGTAATTAGACTTTAATTAAAATATCATGTTCTGTTATTTTTTCTGCAGACAGCTGTCTCAGTAGGTGCCCAAGAGAAGAGCAGAAGAAACTAATGAAAAGGAACAGGACTGTGTAGTGAAAGCACTTTCTGTCTGGAGAACTCTGGCTTTGCTTGCTGCAGAAGGCTGCAAATGCATAATGAATGAGGCAGGATGCTGCAGAAAGACATTAAATGGTCTCAGAGGGGACGCTTGACGCCTTTGTGGAGAACTCGGTTCTACAACTTGCTCAGCCACAAACTTTGTCTCTCTCCCATAAACAGAAAAACTGACCACAAAGTGCACAATTCTCATTTTCTCTATGTCCAAGGTAAGACATACAGGAGTTTGGGTTTTTTTTAAAAGAGCAGGTAACTGCAGAGGCAGTTGGTAGGACCTTTGGTTGCTGAGCTATAAGAAAGCTCAGTACTCTGGAAAATGGGGTTTCAGTCTCATTATGCAAAATTTGCAGGTGCTATTGTTGGGCCTATACTTAAATTTGCCCATCTTTTAGTCCTCTTTTGGTAAACTGAGGAAAGTGATTCTTAGCTATCCTGAACAAACTACAAGGAATTCTTAGTATTTGTGGAGTACAAGATGCTGCAGTGGGAATAATTGGAAGGAAAGCACAATTTTTTCTCTGAGGCAGGATTTAGATGATGTAAAGTAAATAAGGATAAGGGATGTGTATTATAGTAGCAGAGCAGAAATAAATAAAAATATTTAGTAGCTCACTGAGGAAGACAGGAGCTTTGTATAAAAATATCATCTACAATCACGTAATTAAAGACTGTATTTTAACTTGAAGCTGAAGTAAGGAAGCCGTGTGGGTGGTTTTAGCTCTTACAATTCTTAGTCACCAAGTTTCTGCTTTAATAGGTAGCGTTTCAGATGTAGTTGTGTTTATAATGGCAGGGTAATAACTTCCATAACATAAGCTTTACATTGCGTTAAAAGCGCACATCTCACTTTGTGCAGCTCAGTAAACAAGATAATCCACTTCTCTTACTGACACTCATCTGCTTCCTACATCCATCTCTCTGTTTGTCACCCCTGTGCACTCTGGGACAGGACACATGGGTCAGTGTCATGTGTTTCCTGCAGGTTTATCCAACACCAATTTATGCAACTGGCACTTGAGCTTCCCCTCACTGCCTCTGGACCTGCACAGCCTCTCACAACAAATGTCAGCTGGCAGTTTCAGAGCTGGCTGTTGCCAGCCCTGCTCTCTTCCCATCTTTTGAATCCTCCATGGCATCCAAGGGTTACCCTGGCATGTCTTTGCCGAACTTCATGTCTATCAAGTCAGTACTGAGTACTGGTATTGATTGTTTTATTATTTAATTTTTGCTTTGCATCAAATGCTCCTGAATTCTCCCATTTAATTCCATTTGGTTGGAGTTTGTGTTTATTTTGTGTAGTTTTCTTGGCATGCATTGCCTTTGTCCAGCTGTGGTTTGTTACCATGATACATGATTTATCTTTATTTCCCTTACAGGGAAAAAGGGGTGATGAGGAAACAATGCTGGCCACTCACCACTACCCCACTATTGTACTTTTCAAGGCCATGGAGTTGTTTGGAGTTGTGCACCTGCAGAAGGGAATGGTGGTAAATGCCGGAAACCTGAAGCCAGGAATGTTTTACAGCATGGCACTTAAATTGCAGGATCATAAGAAATGTTTGCATTTTAAAATGTTTTATCTTATGTTTAAAGGACAGTGTTTCTGGCAGGGGAAAAAATATAAAGGCATTAAATTGCTTTCTTTGCAGGCAATTAAACAATGAAGCCAGTATGAGGCATTTAAATAATTGTAACAGATGTTTATTGCCTAGTGCTGTTTATTGCATCCTATTATTCCCTTTACATACAGGAAAGAAGAACACATGACAAAGTATACCGTAAAAGAAATTCTTTACTGCTTTGTGAGCAATGTGGCTGTTTCTCTGACTTCTTAATTGAATCACCTTGGGAACGAGTTGGTAATAAATAGTATTTGGAGAGCAGGCAAGTGACTAACTGCCTGAAGGAGCAGCAGCAACTGGTGTGCAAAGACCTGGGGCTGGCGGTAAATACCTCTGAGTAAAAAAACTGCAGTGGGATTGCTCCAAGAGTGATGCTTGGCTCACTCTCATGAAGAATTTCAGTGCCTCCCAAGGCTATGTGTTTCTGGAGACTCTCCTTGCCTGAAATCCATTTTGTGCGCTCCATTGCGGGAGGAAAGATAAGATTCCCGGTCCTTGGATGGACTTGTGATAGGACATTTGTAATCCCATATTACTACAAATCTGCTGTGTGGCTTTATGTCCTGCACCCCATCCCAGTGAGGTAGGGAAACATTTCAGTCTGCCCAAGATGTCACATCCAGTGCAGGAGTGGATGTCCTCAGCCAGGCCAAAGGTGCCCAGAGCCCCACTGCTGGTGACGACCTCTGGCAACAGACTCTGGGGAATGGCTAGGAAATGATGGACAAGTCTGTGTGTGTTATTTCCCCCAAAATACTCTCCAAATATTTGTTTTGCAGAGACAGATATATTTTCTATGTGTTTAATAATGCATTCACTCAGCTGGGTAATTAATCTGTGTATTTATCAGTGATTTTTTTCATCCATTCTTCCCTTGAAGAATGTCCTGCAGACATTTAGTGCTCAGGGCAGTCTGGGTAAGGCTGTAAGAGAGTAAATGCTCTAGGTAAACTCATAAGCTTCCTCAGCTAGTAAAAAAAAAGGCTCTACCTTCTCAAAACAAAGAAAAAAAATCTTCGTCAACTCCGCTCCCAATCCCAAACACCCAAAGTCCTGTAGACATTTTAACTCTTGCCTAGTACCCCTCCTGTTGTCTTATCCCTGCCTTTGACTAAAATTTGAGGGTTTTTTCACTGAGTATTTCTTTTTAGCTTTCTGGCTCAGTTCAGCCAAAGCTGTTTCATGATTTCAGGTCAAATTTGGCAAAATTTGAGAATATGCAAGAGTCTAAAGATGTTTATATTTGGGTTGTTTTCAGGAAAATGTCAATGTTTTTAGTTTTCATAATATTTGGACACCAAGTTTTGATGCTCTAAATCATGAAAGAAAGAAAACCTTCACTTGCCCAGTGCCCTTTGCAGGGAGGAAAGTGGTACCAAAAGTTTCTTCCTCACTCCTTCTTCCTTCCTTTTATCTTCCTCCACCATGTTCGATTTGCCATTTTGACTCTAACACCCTTTTAGACCTTGCTTGTTTCTCATTGTCTGCAGCTCCATGTTATGCTAAAACTTACTATATATGTTGCCTTTTATGTGTGTTAGATCCTGTGTCTGGCGTTCTTCCTTACCATAGAATGAGTTTTCTTCTGCCCCAGGTCTTCATTTCTTTAACTGGCTGTTGTTGCATTGTTTATAGCTGTGGGATCTGCAGGCCCAGTCTGTGTCCCTTGTGTCGTCGCATTATGCCAGCACTCCTCTATAGCCCCCCCAGTGTGCACTCCTCTCAAGGCCTCTGTCCTCTCTAGCGCATCTTTACCTTAGAGTGGTACATATCTCGTTCTCTATAGAAAAACTGTTTGCTGCAGTATCTAAAATCGCTCTTGTATCATGCCAAGGTAAACAGAAGTAAAGCAAATTATCAGCAGAGAGAAGCTGCTGTTACAGATGAACTGAGCTTTAATGATGTTTCCAAATTGCTCTGGTCTGCTGGTACCTGCCCTTTCCTGGGACAGCCTTTCATCCTCAGGCAAGCTGCTGCTACATCGTGACCTTCACAAGGGTCTGCAGCAGGGACACGGCTGGGTGGAATGCAGGTAGGGCAAGGAGGAGGGGGAGCAGGGGAGAGTCGGACCCAGCTGCAGGATGTGGATCAGTGCCTCTGCTTCTCAGGGTAATCAGGCGCTTTTATGAAAAGTCCTGTCAGTTTGTCAGAAACCCTTCAGCAGGTTTTGATCTGCAGCTTGTCCTGGCAGCGTAAGTGGGTAGCAGATGATAGCTGGACTGGGAGTGTTTAAGTTTCTTTCCTCTCTCTCTCTTGATTGCTGAAAGAAACCTTCACTGGAAAAGCTGAATTGCTTCCCAGATGTCTTCGGAAAGACCATATTCTTTTCTTAAAGTTAAAGAAATCCCAGTGTAATAGCTCTGATTTGGGGTCACTCCTGTGTGAGCCACTGGGCTTCCTTTAGAAACAGAAACCATCCCACATGAATAGGGATGAGAGAAAAAAGACTGATGGAGACTGACAGAATAATTTAGAGAGGAATTGTCTATTTAAGGATGAGGACAAGCTGAAAGGCCTCCATTTGGATACACCTGCCTATGCAGCTCTGAAGGAGATTCTCTTCACTGGAGAATCTTGCCCATAGCTTCTTTGGATACATCAAATAAGAGCCTTACCTGCCTCTGTATATCTGCATCATCCCCACAAACATCCCCAAGCATGACACCTCAGGGAGAGGCGAGTGGTGTGTGCAGGTCTCAGCTGTGCTGAAATCAGAGCAAATGTTCACGCAGTGGTGGAACTTGGAGTCTTGTTCAGAGCAATAAGGCGAGGCCTGTTCTCACCTCATCTGACCAAGCTCAGTGGTGGCACCTGGGGACCAAAGGGTGAAAGAGCCATCTTTACCTTTCTCACCTCCACCTTTCCCACAACTTTCTAAAACCAGCCTTCTGTCATTTGTCTCCTAAGCGAGACTCTTAGCGACAACCTATTGGTATGTTAGGAAGCAATAATCAAGTCAGTCTGCCTTCTTGCTGAAGCAGAACAAATCCATGGCTGTGTTCCCAGCTGTAAACAAAGGTAAACAGATGTGGGACTATGGTCATCTCCATCCCAGCAGGAGGGATTATCAGAAAAACTCCATAAATAATGAAAATGTAAATGGGGCATAAAATTCATTTTTAGATGAAACTGGAAGCCCTTTGTACACCCCCCATCCAGTTTAGGTAGAGAAAAATTCCTGGCTCACCTCATAAAAATAATTTTCTTCTTGGTGAATATTTTAAAACTTCGAATTTTCAAGAATTTCCCTGTCATATTTCAGTGGTTTTTTTCCTGTTGTTTTGCTTGCTGGCTACTTAAAATGAAGAAGCTTTCTTACCAGCGATTACCTTTTTACTCTTCCTTTTTTTAATTTTTTTTTTCCTATTTAGAATGCTTCTTACTCTGCCAGAACTCTCAGCTGCACACTATCCCCTTTCCCAGATTGTATCTCAACCTTTTAGGCACCAACTCAGGCTTGTATTTGTGTTTTCATAAGCAGTATCAGAGTAGAAGCCAAGAGGGAAACAGAAAATAATACAAATTTGAGGCCAATACAGCTGCATTCTCACTTCATGCCTCGTCACTGGACATAGAAAATGGTATGCGTCATTATTTCCTACGTACGTTGTTATAATCATTGCCATTTGCAGACTATTTTAGAGACTGAACCTGTCTTCAGGGAAAAAAGAACCAACAAAGCGGAACAACCCACCCTCCTGCTATACCTCCAGTCCCAAACACAAAATCTGTAGTGGTGGATTTTATATTGAAATAATGACTGCCTTGGAATCAAGGAGGGGCTGAGCTGCGGCTGAAGTGCTGCTGGGTGCCAAAGGCCTCTCTGAGGAGTGTCTCTAGAGCCTCTCTGCAAACTGTGGGTCCCCTCTGGAGTTAGGTGGTCTGGGAGCTGACTGGGTTTCCCTCACGTGCATGAATACACTGCTTCTTGTTTGGGATGGGGAGATTGCCTGAACTCCTATTCTTGAGCTTTAGATAAAAATCACGTCAAACTGGGGTAGCTTCTGCCACATGTCAACCTAGCTGTAGATTCTAGCCGTAGATTTTTTTTTTTTTAAACTGAAAATGGTATCAGGGAGCTCCTGATGACTGAAGGCAGATCCCAGAAGATCTCAGGCTAGCCTTCAGGAAGAACCTCTGCTGGAATTCAAGCACTGGGCAAGCAGTTAATGTGCTTTAAAAACAAGCCCTTGGAAAGCATTTAAGCTGCATTCAGTGTTGCCATAGCATGAGGTCCCAGCTTTTTGTGAAAGGAGAAAGTATAGCTGCACAGGAAAGCTTGGTAAAGGCACCTAGACCCGAGGCTGTTGTGAGCTTATTGAAATTTGCTGGGTAATGATGAAATAGCAGCCAAAAGACCACTCCATCATATGGCTCCTTTTAAAAATAAGTCTTAGAGTGAGGTTTCCTCTTTCCCATGAGCAATGTGCTCATGTGCCCCACTGCTGACCCTCCATGAGGGTCAGCAGGGGGGCTTGCTGCTCACAGGTGTCACTCCTGTGGGAAGCTCTCTCCCTGAGCCACCAGAACAGCAGGTATCGCAGGAATTCGCAGACATGGATTGTGTCTGCCCAGAGGTGCATCCTCCTTGCTGTGGCTGCAGATCTGTGCTCACAGTGCTCTGCTGTGGCCACAAATGTCATCGCTGGCCACCAGTCTGGCCCGAGAGCATTCCCCACAGCTCCAGCAGTTAGAACCTATCATAATCCGCAAGATGAGAAGCATTACTGCCACATTTCTACTGCAGCACTATGGATTATAGCAATCCTATCCCTTAGGAAATAGTTCCAAATTTATTTTCTTACAAAACAGACAGAAAAGTAGAAAATTGTGACTATTTATGCAGAATGCAAACTAAAGAAAAAGCAGATTGGAAATACCCATGAGTTTTGACAGTATCAAGTTGTTCAATTTTTGTTCCTTTTTTGGTCATATCCAAATACTAAATGACATAATGTTTTATAAAATGGGCATGCACCATTTTAAAATATGACAGCAGGCAGAATGTAGCCCAGTAATCTGATGAAACCAAATTATATATTTAAATATTACAGAAACAAACTGGCATTTGAAACTGCACCCCAGCCACCATCCAAGTTTCCCTTTCTCCAACTCATTTGAAGGTAACATTCCCGTGAAAAAAACTTCACTAAAAAAAAAAAAAAAAAAAAAAAGAAAAAAAAAGGGAGAAATTGTTTATTTTTTGAACAATCTTGTCAGGTTTGCTTAAGCATCCATAGTACAGTGCCTTTTACATTTCATCTTTACAAAAACTGGTGAGGATGCTGCCTCTCTATGAGACATTCCCTCTCCTGAGTGAGTAGGGAAACTTTTTCTTTGGAATGGGGAGAAAATAAAAACCAGTTTGATCCAGACCAAAATGACAAAGTTCTCTTTTACTCCTAATGAACTGAAAACCATTGATTGCAGCTTGGAACAAAAGAAGTGCTCTTTCAAATAATTTAATTATGTTTCTATTCTGAGCATCCCTTGGCAAAAACATGACAAATGCAGCAAATGCTGGGCTTAGACACATCTTGCAGGTTTTTGTGGGTTGTGATTACCTCTTCACCCATATAACTGAATGTGAAGTCACCTCTTCTGCTGCTTTGAGCACTTGGAAAACCCCTCATGAGTTTAACCTCATATTTCATAGGAGATCATTTGCACCCTCAGGTCCCTGGAGACTCCCCTAACAAACACCATGAATCAGACGGTATCCTGGGATGGAGAAATGCCATCTCTCCAGCTAATGGTTTCCAGTATCTGTAAAGCAGTTTAATGTTTTTTGGAACAAAGTGTGGAACATAAGGGTTTCTCCTCTGAGCTGAATGCCCTCACCAGATGACAACTGATCTGGCTCATTGAGTGTTTTAGTCTTTGTGGAAATTATATCAATTCAAGCAGGGGGAGAAAATGAAGTAAATTTACCCCTCAGTGCCCAGAGCTGTGCTGGTAATGTTTCTCTCTTGAAAAGCTCTGGTAAGGTAACTTCCTCTATTCTGGCACACCTGAAGCCAGGCCTGGGGTTATGCAGGTGTTCAATTTCACTTTTTTTGATTCATAGGGACAGTATGGGAGGGACAAAAAGGACTCCCTGATATTTTTAAGGGAGAAGCAGGAGATTTAAAATATTGCAATGCTGGCAAGAATTTGGTCTACATGCAGTCCACAGGGGGTTTCTCCTTCCCTTGGATGTAGAGACACAGTGGAACTCCCATCATGCATGCACCAGCCCTAGACCCTTTCCTTCTACATTTCTGCCTCGGTTGATGCCTGGATAAACCAATCTCTGCAGCGTCTTTAAGTGACATGATGAAGAGGATGATAAAATACGGTTTAGTGCCAGAAAGAAAAACAGGTAAGTGCTGATTTAATGTCCCAGCCTCTCTCATTTTGAGTCACAGGAAGAGAAAGTGGAGAGGAGAATTGCATCCCAGGGGTGAAGAGTCATGGTGCTGCCAGTGTTAGAGGGGAGTTGTCCGCTGGAGTGAGACTGATGGCTAATGACTAGCATAAGGGGCTGAATAGATCAGACAATGGTGTTCAGTACACTCTGATAAAATTCCAGGGAGCAGACCAGCATTGTTCTGTGCCATTTCTTTAGTTTGTGTCTTAGGAGATCTGGAGGGAGATGGACAAATTATTTGTTTGTATTGATAAAAGCTTATTATAGTACTGTGGATTTACACACTGCTTTGCAAACTTAGCTGTGTTTCTTACCCTTTAAGTCTTTCATAGAAAATCCATTGAATAAACTCAATTAATTACTTGGAGTGGAACAGCAATGGGATGGGAACCATCTAACCCTGTCCTTAGAAGTGATTTTACAGCTACATGAGGTGAATTTGAAGTATTATGCTTATTTGCTTGCATGCCTAAAAAGCTGAGTTTTTTGTTTGCTTTCTTACCTTTGTCATGATTTTTTTTTTTTGGTGCCAGAAACTGCTGTTGTCAGGAACTGACCCCTGCTCTGTCTGACCAGTATGTCAAGTAATTCATTTCTCTCTTGCACATAAAAATGCTTTTTCTTCTCTGCATGCATCTTGTTAGCACCTCCTCTGAGAGAAACATTGGCTGCTTGCTCAGTTTCCCACTTGGACTCGGACCTCCTTCTTATTCTGACTCGGATTAACAGGAACACCTCCAAAACCACCATGTGCCCAACCACTGCATGTTTCCTGCCTGTGGATTTAAAGGTGGTGGAGTCAAGATCAGGGATGTGAGGTGAGCTGCACCTTTTCCCTGTGGCAATCCTGGATGTGCATCCCCTGGGGTGCAAAGGGATAGGAAGTTTGGCACATAGGAGCCTGAGCAGACCCAGCCCTCATTCTCTGCCCTCCCACTTGCTGTTCTGCTGTGTGACCTTGCCTTCCGGCTATAAGAAAGGGCTTATCATCCTGTCTCTTTCCTGCTTGGCAACAGTGCAAGTTTTGGCTAAGCACCATGGCTAAGCACTTTGCTAGGGCCAAGCAGGGAGGAGAGGACCTAGCAGATGTACTCTACAAGACTCAATTTTGCCATCCTGAACAACGTGTAAGTACAAAGACCTGGCACTAAACTTTAAGCATTGATTTGTTAGCCTTTGTAAGGCTGTTGCCCTAGGCCACCTCCTTCTTGGATGGTGCCAAGGAAGGATCTCCCTGTACTGCTCAGAGACCATGGCTGAGTCCTAAGGTCCTCAGCAGCATTAAGCTAGCAAGATCCCGAGATGTGACCATAGAGCAGCCATGCTGTAATGAACCTGGACTTGGCTCCCTGCTTACAGAGGCCTTTCCTCCACCTTAAATAGAGAGGAAGGGATTTGTGTTCATTTAAGGGAAAGGCATACTAGCTTGGGCCCACTTTGTAACAAGCTGCCCCCAAATTTGGGTCATGTTCTGATCCAGCAGCTAACTTTGTATTTGGAGCCCACCTGTAGCATTAATGGAAGTGTTTCATTTAAAACAGCATGGAACTGGCTGGCAACGCTTGTGAGAAACATCTCATGCTGTTAGCAGGCATTGGTCCTGCTGGGAAGGGATTCGTTCTGCTGGCTCTGGGAGGCAGGGAGCTCATTGCTTTTCTGGAGTTGGGAAGTAACAGGGGAGGGGAGCTGACAGCCAGACAGAGACAAAAGTCTTGTATGTGAACTTATAGTTCCTCTTGGGTTAGCAGTGTGGTTGCAGGGACGAGAGGACTGAGGTACATGCTGGCTGGAGCTGGGCACAAACAGGAATTTAGAGCCACCACCACCCACAGCCAGCATTTGAGCTGTGTCCAGACCTAGTGCTCCAAAGACACCTCAAGCCCAGTGTCTGTCCCGTTGGCAGAAACAGTAGTCCAGGTGTGGGTGAGCCCTGTGGGACCCCTGGGCTGGACTTGTGCTTGCCCACCTGATGCACTGTGTTATCAGGCTTGCTGGTCCTGATGCTGGTGTGAGCTGAGACATGGTGCTATGAGCAGCAGCAAATGTTCCATTCTTATCTTCTCCTCCTGGTGTGGTGGCCCTTGAGTTTGAACAAAAACTCCTGTAAAAGATATTGACTTTTTTTTTTTTTCAAATTCCGGCACTCTAAAAGATTTTATATAAATTGGGAGGTATATCTTCCTGGAGTTCTTTCTTTTCTGTCTTTAGGGCTTTTAGAGCTACATTACAGCCAAAAAAGAAAGAAAAGGAGAAACAGACATTAGTTTAGAGGAAAAAGAGGTCACCAGAAACCTGACCATACATCTACCAGGTGCTTTTTCTGTGTCCAGGGAATATCTGCAACAAACAGAATGGTTAAAGCAAATTTGCCCTTAATTGCTGCTTGTTTGCTTGTAAAACCAGGAGCCAACTCTAGAACTGTGGAGCAAAAGATCCAAAATGCATTTTCTTGAAGTGGGCTCTCTCCCCAAGTGCATGCTATTCAGTGGATTTTCACTGCTGGTTGCAACGTGAATGAGTTCCAAACCCTGCAGAGGTCAGTCCAAATGCTGCCCCATATGCAAGGGGGCTGATGGACCAAACAGTGCCTGAGTGCCAGGGGTGAAACTTTTTGGGTCTGTCACATACCTTGTTCATAACATCTTTGAGTTCAAACCCTTGTATGCGTGAGGCCAAAGAGAGACTGTGCTTCCAAAATTACTGAAGAGGCTCCCCATAGCCAAATGCTGGACTTTCTGCGTCTCTCATTGGCAAAGAGGCTACCCTTGCTATGCAGTCAAAAATTGATCCAGAGGGAAGCATTTACCCGCCTTTGACTGTTCAGTATTTGGTCCCTAGATGATCTGATTAATATACAGTGTGCTGTATATTTTATTAGGTGAAAAAGTACCCACTGAGGCATAGTATCATTTCCAAGGGTGACCTTGTGACAGCGGGTGGCAGCAGCACACATAAAAATGATAAAAGCCTGGCCAAAATCCCTGGCTGAATAGGTTGAAAAGGTGGCTCAGAAACTGTTGATAGATGGGTTGGATTAACTGATATGCCTTGGCTCAGAGGTTCACTTTTCAAAAAAAAAAAATAATAGAAGGCAAATCAGGGAGAGAAATGAATGCAGAAGAGTGCACAGAAAATCAAGTGAAAGGCAAATGCAGCAGAGAGAGAAGGAAGAGTGGAGAAAGGTTTGGGTTTTTTAAAATAAAGCATTCTTCATGAGGAAATATGGCCAGATTGAGGAGGAATGTTGCTTTGTGCTGCAGAGGGAAACTGGAGTGTAGACTGTACTAAATTGCACATGAGTTTCTTTGTCACTATTAAGTTCTCTCTCTCTATTTCACTTGGTTATTTGTGGTGTGTATTTGTAGCGAGTTTTCGGGCAGTGTAGATAAATTATCACATTGATTTTTCTTTCTCACCTTTTTTTTTGGTGGGGGGGGGGGTGGCTGGAGAGGGCGATGGGAAAGGTTTCTGTGTATTATATAGAAAGCAGAGTGGCTGTTAACAACCTGCTGGGTTTAGTATCCACTGTGCAGGAGAGGCACTTGAACCAGAACTTGGAAACCAAGTATCTTAAACTGCAGGGCAGCTGAGGGTCTGCATCTGAATTTGCCATTCAGGACCATTTCTACTACCCAATACAGGAATAAAAAATTGAATACTGGTTTCCCAGGACTGTATACATCACAGCTCAAGACAAGGAATATCATAACTTGATGCATTCAGTGATTGATGTGATCATGGTCAATGTAACAGCACTGATTGTTTTTGCAGCTTTCATTGCAGTGGGAGTATAGAAGTAACATTTTTTCGTTCAGCACCACTTCAGTTTTCATGCCCTGCTCTGCCAAGAGATATTAAAGGTGAAGAGTAGAGAAAAGGGTTTTAAGCAGTCAAGGGAAGAGAGAAGAGATTAATATTTCTGCCCAGAAGCTGTAGATGAAAAGGGAGAGTTGTGCCCATGACAAACATTACCTTGAGTCACTCACCATTGACAAATGGGTTTGTGGACCAGAAAGTGTCATTTCTCTCTGGGGAAGCGTGGCTTAGATGGGAAACTTGGTGCCAAGGAGTTTAAGTGGATTTGCCTTAGTTAATTTTCAAGACGGTGGGATCTGCTAGCAGGTCGAGAAACACAGAAACTTAACCTTCCATTCTGCAGACTGTAAGATGTCCCTTAGAGGGTGCAGGAAATAGTGGGGAAAAAGTGATCCTCACTGCAAGTGTTTATTGTCAGCATTTAGCAAAGTTCTGCCTCTAATAATTCTCTCTGAGTTTGTTGCTGGCAATGACGTGACTCCTATGCAATCTTTGTTGTCTTATCATTCCCTAGTGCACCCTGAGAAACAAAAGTCCATAGCCAAAGGGTTCATCCAAAAAGTAGTCTCAGTGCGTGGTCAGTTACACCGGAGCTGTGCCGTATTGGTTCTATGTGGTTTTGGTGGCTTCAGCTTGCACTGCCCTCCTGCATCTACTTGTGTTTTCACTTCTCTGTTCTGGAGTGTTGGGTATCCATATTCATCATCTTTATAACTTGGGGTAATGCATGCCGGTGTTTAGGGTCAATCTTTATAGTGTCCTCTGTCAGCACGAAGCAGGTGCACTGAGACCACTCCGGGATAAACTACCCTTTCCTGATTTTGTGCATAGTGAAATGATGATGAAAAAGGGATAGAAGTGTGAAAGGTGGAAGGACAACAGCAGCAAGCAGAGGGCTTGCTGCTGGGGAAGTGCATGCCTCCGGCCCTGCCAGCCAGGGGGTTGTTCCAGCACCCTGGGCAAGGTGGTGCATGAGAGACCTATAGCTAAGGCCAGCTCTGCTCCTGAGAGCCACGAGTGCTCCTGGCTCCAAGGCAGCTGTGCTGGAGAGTGAACTTGGGATTTCAGGGGGCTGGGAAGGGAAATGTCTGGGGCTGGCATGGCAGCAATCACGGCTGTCAGGTGAGCTAGAGTAATGACATGATCCTATGAATATTTACTTTCAACTATTTATAGGGCCATGTTTTAGATGTTCTTTATGGTTATTTTAGTAGAATTAATGCTTAGGGGATATTCTCCATGAAGAATATTTCCCGTGAGTGAGTCAAATCAAATAAATAAATTTGCTACTTGCCATAAAATAGCAAAGGTACACTTAATTTTCCTGCTAGGATGACATCATTTCTGTGGAGATGCTAGCAAAATATTCCCAGTGCATACAGTGCTTTGAAATGAAAATAAGTAGAATATAAGGTATTTTGAGTGCAATGAAAAAAACTACTGTGAAGGCTGAAAAGCCACATGTACCTTTTGACTTTGAATTTTATTTCAGTTTTGGAATTATCTGGATTATGTACAGCTACCTCAATCAAAACTGTTGCAGAGTAATTAACATTTACATTTCTATGTACATATGCTAAGGAGGTGGAGGACAATAAGAATTCAGATACTGAAATGAAAGTCATCCCTTAAGAAAACATAGGTTCATTACTTGGTACAATTGGCACTACTGCAAAAAAAAAAGAACTGCTAAATGAATATTCATTATGGATAAGGGAAGGTGCTTTGTCATACATTTGGGAGTCACAGGGAGAATGAAATTCTGTTTTGAAAGTAGCTAATGAAAATGCTAGAGAGCCATTGCTAACAGTGAGAATCTTAAAATTTACATGACCAAATAAGTTTCACCCAGGAGTTCAGAAAATATTTACACAAGAAGATCACACATTGTTTGTGAGCAAACTGTGAAGAGCACATCAGAGAAGGGTGTGCTCAGACATGAAGTTGATTGCATAAGATTGTACCAATTTTTTAAAAAGGTACTTTGAAACCACAGGTGAATAAAGTTTGATTTGCCTAGTAATAAATATGGTCTAAAAAGAAAAAGGATTAGAGGAGAAGAGAAACAGGAAGACAACTGATGCTTTTCAATATTGTTTTTGTGGAAAACATCCTGCGGAACTTAGCTTTTTGATGTGATTATGATTTCATTGATGATGCCAGCATGATGTGCTTCTCGTCATGTATGGGACATCAGACTCAGTGTCACAGAAGATTCTAACTAAAGGTTAGCAATGGATAAACTAAAAGTAGCACATTTTCAATAGATTAAGCCATCTCACCAATAAAACTCAAGTAGTAAGCTGCAAGTGTTCTCCAGGGGTCAGTTCTTGGCTCAGTTCCTTTTGTATTCCTCCAGTTTTTCGTAAGAATATATAAAGTCATGGTAATGAAGTTTGTGGATGATATAAAGGTGAAAAATAAGGACAGCCTAGTTCTACAGACTGAACTGAATTACTTGATAAGGCTGGACTTTGCTGAGTTAAATCCTTTTCAATACCTCCAGATTCAAGGTCATGCATCCAGAAGTGGAGAATTTAGATCACTCTTACAGGAAGACAGGCTATCTTCTGATAGATAGGAAGTCTTAAGAAGACACATGGCAGATAACCCACCAGCCCCTGTTGGGATCCTCCTGCTGAAAGCTGCTTTCTTTTGGCTGAGAAAATGAAGAGAGCTTTTCCCTATTTATAGTGTCATGTGCAGAATCAGCAAGATAGCTGGTGGAAATCTGTGAATAATTCCTGGAAAATTCTGGTGAAGCAGGAGTGATTTATAAAGAAAAGGACAAGGACTGGCTTAAAACTTGAATTATACTCAGTTATTGGGTTTTTTTCTTTTGTTAGTTCATATTTTTGCCCTGCTTATTTAATGTACCTGTTGGGCAGAGGAGAGGAGGAAATCAATCTCAGGTTTAACATTGTTAGTTTCTTTGTTGTTCAGCAATGGATAAATACAATTCCTGTATCTAATTCTAAGTCTCCATGACTGTACACACAATTACTCTTTTTATCTCTCAGTATTACTGAGCCTCTCTCAGTAATACCTACTTCACCTCTCTTTTCTAAGACTGGGCCCAGACATCACTATCTACTACAGAGATATCTGCTACAGAGCTACTTTCAGAGTAGCTGAAAGTCCAAACCCTCCCAAATAACCAGCAGGAGTTTCGATGGCTGTCATAACCTGCTGAGGAGGTTTGCTTCACAAAGTCTACTGGATCATAAGAACTAGAGACAGGACAAAAAGAGAAAGGATGCAACATCCAGCTGAGTAGCAGAGACCTCCACAGGTGTAGCTACCTTCTGAATGTTGTGACAGTGCAGTGGAAGCTATACAATTATTGTCACTTCAGTGCTTTTGTTATATACGGGCTGAATCCAAAGCAGTCTAGGAATAAGCAAGAAATAACAGAGCTGCAGCTAGACCAGAGTGCCCTTACAACCCACTGGGGATATAAGACAGTACAGCACTTCTATTTTCCCTGTTTCACAAAGTGAGAATGCTAAGACTAAGGAGGTGGAATTAAGTACTGAAAAAATGAAATACCAACTTTCTCTGCCTGCTTATAAGTGAACTATAGAGCAGATTGCCATAGTATGAATACTGAAATACTTTTTTAAGCCTTTAGTTTGAATTATTATGCTAATTACTGTAATTTCTGCCACATTCTCTTGATATCCTCATGTCTGCCTATCAAGAACACCCAGAGCAATCATAATGACCATTGTTAAAAACACTGAGAAGTGGACAGATCTCTCAAGCCTTCTGCTTCAGAGTTTAAACTAGTCTTCAGCTACCAGAGATAGTGTGGGACAGAGCATGGCTCACAGGAAAACTGTGGTGCGATAATGTGCAGGCCATGGCTGGAGCCATTTCATGTTGGGATCATTTCATCTTGGTTCTGCTTTAGTGACTTCTAAGTTCTTAGTTCTTAGTTTTGGACTTGCCTTGCTGATTTCTGATTCCTCATGTGGTGTAAAGTGGCACAGGGCTTTTGGTTTCAGCAGTATGTTGCTGATTGACACCATGCTTTGCTTAGACATAAACGCATCAATATAGTAATTGTCCCTGCTGCATCAGACAAACATATAGTCCTTTTTCCTGATACCCTGAGAGAGATTGCACTAAAGGGAATCTCTCTTTTTCCATCTGAAAAGAAAATCTTCCACCTGAGGTCTAGAGAAAAGGTGTTTCTTTTTAGTTGGATTTCTCTTTTTCAACTGAAATTGAATAGGCATCCTGAGAGCAACCAGGCAGAGAATTTTGGTCCTGCTGCACAAGTCTTGCTCTTCAGGTGCTCACTTGCAATTGGCAAGCACTTCTGAACCTCTTCTGGCATGTAAGCTCTCTCTTCTCTGGATGATGGTTTTTTTTGAATCCTTGTATTGTGCAAGTGCTCTTGCAGCTGGCAAGCATGCTGCAGATAAACCTTTTGATCCATCAGAATTGTCATCCTGTTGTAACCATGTTTTCAAGCTTTGTAAATGTTACCCCCAACACATACAGGATCTTGTTACTCTCAGATCTTTGCCCTTAGTTCTAAATTTCAAATAGCATCATCATCCCTGTCTCTCAATATGCCACATCATATTTCCCCGAGAGAAAGAGAGTCTTCTTGAAATGATCACTAGATGGCTACACTACCGCACAGGATTTCACAGCTCTGCTTTTCCAGACCTTCAGACCATTTCTCTCAGCCCTCTAGTTCACAATATATTTGGTCTGAATTGCATTTCAGCCACAAAACGCAATTTCCATATCTTCAATTTTCTTCTCAGCAGGTTGCAATATAACTCCACACCGTTCAAATTTATTGTACAAAGAATTCGCTGGGGCTTAAACGGCATCTAACCTCTGAAGCACCTGGTATTGTCCAGGATTGGAAACAGGATCCTGGACTGCATGCTCCTTTAGTTTGATCCAATAGAGCAACTCCTGTCTTTCTGGAGTCTGCAGAAAGCCTTCGGAGTCAATTTGATGCAACCTAGTGTGTCTATTGACCTGGCTATGGCTGAGCAGCTTCAAAAGCCCAGAGATTTGGGGTGAGCATCAGTCCATGACTCAAACGTTCACCAGTCACCACTACAGTTTCAGAGGACTGAAGGGAGTTTCAGAAGGAGGGAAAAAAATTGTGCTTATTTTCCTGTTGTAAGCAAGAGCAGACTTTAGGAACAAGAAGTGGCAAATACTAGAGAAGTGTTTTCCTTCCTCACTGCCTTTTTTCTGTCTTTCATTTAAATCAAAGACTGATGCAAATGTTAAACTTTCCGACAGAAATAATTTCTTGCAATAGTTGCCAGGAGGGACCTAAAAAAGACACAGTAGTATTAATTTTCGTCATATATATTTGTGTTCAGATTCATGCAGAATAGAAACGCATTCCTCCTCTGCTAAAAGTCCCTGTTTGTGCCTTTACACAAATCCTCCCACATTCTTGTGAGTGGTTACACTAATGACATTTATGTAATATCACTGAGTGTTTACAGCTGCGTAGTCTGAACGTGAGTCTGGATATAAATAATGTGATCATCGTCTCCTGCGAGCTAGAGAAATGTTATCTATGTTTTACAGATGGGGGAATTGAGGTAAATGGGGGTAAATGAAATGGAGTGAATAACTCCTCTCGCCTGCAAGCTGTGGCACCCTGCTACATTCATGAGGGATGCAGGATGCGGACAGCCAGCCAGCCCTGGGATGCCAGCAGGCACTCGATGGTGCCAACAGCTGTGCTGTCACAGGGGCAGGAGAAGAGGGCAGGGGAGCATTTTGCAGAGAGGAGTCTGGCAAAAAGACCTGCTTTGAGAGAATCAAAACAGCTGGCTGAGGAATAAGGTGTGCAGTGTGCAGTGTCACCACCCCAAGGGGCCAGAAGGGTCTAGAAGAGACTGGAATTTTTCAAGTTAGTTTTGTGCTGGCTGCTCTGGAAACATGACATATGAAACCCAGGGCCATAGATCCATTTATCTTAGCATATTTTCAGTGGGAGTCCACGAAGGAGGAGAAGCATCAGAAGAGACTTAGCAGAGCTCAGGCTGGGTCTCCCCTGCCACCTGGCTGTTCGGAGCTCGGGAAGGGTGACCTGTCCTCCCTGCCAGGCTGCTCTGGCTGGGTACCATGGAACTGATTGCTGCTCACCAGTAGCCCTGGACAGACCTGGTAACTTAAAAGGAACAAAGTAAACCTGGATGGTTTGCCTGTGAGTTCCCGTAGAAAATAAATTTCCCCATTTGGCTAACATTCAGCCTGTTGTAAAAGGTAAATTGAAAATGCAAAACCTCTTCATAAGTGCAGATGAGCTCTAACTCTATGTTCAAAAAAGAGCATCTCAACTGTTTTCTCTGAGTAGGCTGGAGACAGGGATGCTGTTCCTTTGGCTCTAGAAGGTGTCTCAGCTATTTTAGAGGTGAGACAATTTGGAAGATGAACTTCAAGTTAGCATGTGCTGATTTGCTCCCAAATTTTCAGAAAAATACTAAAAAGCACTATGGTCAGTGTAATCATCACATACACAAATGTGTACATGAGAGTTCCTGGGAAACATTGCGAGCTTGTAGGCGAAAGCCAGTATTAATTTCAGATAATAATCTATAGTGACAACAGTCTGTTTTCAGGGAGCTGCTTTGCAATCTGTGCTATTGAAATTTAGAGGCGAAGGAAGGTATTGATGGGAACCAATATCTCCAATACAGACATACCAGCAAAATTGCAGATATGGTGATCAACATTGCAGCAATCATTTTATTTTGTCAGCACAAAGCTATGAATCAAGAGTGGCTAATGAGACACCAGTTAACAACAGGACTGTGGTAGAACTGTATGGACTGCTTTAGACAGCAGCATGTAATTTTGGAAATGGAGCTGGCACTTTTTTGAAGGGAAAGGGTTTAAAGGCAAAGTGGTTCCTTTTGAATCCTCTACTTAGCTGCTGTAAAAATACTGATGTGCTGGCAGCAAGGATGGCTGCTTGGCTTTCACTTTTTCTATAATTATCTGTTCTGACCCCAGATCAGCTGTCTGGGTGCACAGTGAATAGGTTACATTAAAACCCTACACACTATTTTGCAAGTAACAAGAATCCTCAGTGACTTGATGGGCACCGTGTGGTTCTTCTGAGACCAATGGCTACGAAGGCTCCCCCTTCTTGCCTCAAGGAGATAGCAAACACAAGCAAAGTTCTGACATTGCTAAGGCAGCTAATGCAGCACCATTCTCTGCTCCCCAGCTTTTCTTAGGGATTTCTTTCCCACAAGAAGACAAATCATTTTGGCTTTCCTTTATGCAAGAGCAGAGGAGAAAATGATCTGGGCTAGGAGCGTGGCCCAAGGCTCTAATAAGCCCTTGTTGTCTTGGGGATTGCTCTACACTGAGATTTTCCCAGCAACTCTGCCCTTTCACAATTCACAGGATACGCCCCAGCTCACAAACCATTTTACTGAGAGGTTAAAGCCAGCTCCGGACTACAAAAGTTGTAGGCAATCATCTATGCAGGAACCTGCTTGTCCCTGAGGCCTAAAGCTGACCTTCCCTCCTGGAGCAAACAGCTCCAAAGAGGAGGATGTGTACCCCTGCCCCTGCAGTGGGACAAACCCTATCCCAGCACAGGGGCTGGGCAGTACTCCAAATATCTCAGGGAACAAAAAAATTTAGTTTTTAGTCTATATTCCACCCCAGAGCTGACTGTGGATTTCTTACAGCAGCAACTCGGCCTCAAAAACTGCCAATGCGTAACACAGCGTTTCATGTGCTGTACACTAGACAATTACTGTGGGAAGGCTGCTTTGTATAAGCAGAGTTGCTCATACAAATGTTACCACAGCAGTCAGCTTTGTAGCCAGAAACTGCTCCTTCCTTGTCCTGTGTTAGACTTTCCCATTCAAATCTCAGGCACTTGTTTCACTGGGGTTTAACTTTATTCAGCCTCCATTTTGAGATTAACAGGAAAGTTAATGACAAGATTAAATAATTTTCCTTCTGTTGTTTTACTCCCCAAACTAGAGATAAAAGAGGCACTGAACATGCACCAACACATGATGCAGCCTTTCCCATGATTGTGCTTAAACCCCACTTGAAAGAGAGACTATTGGAACCATAAAATACTTTTATCTGTAGGATTGAAATTGGGTTAGCAATTTCCTCAAAGAACAGAAGAAAACTGACTGCTCTGGGTCATGCAGTGCACTTGCATGCCTTTGAAGTAGTCTTTTTAAAATTAATGTCCCAATGCACAGTTAAACTTGCAGCTATTTTTTTTCCCCTTTTTCTGACACTAAGAGGTCATTGGAGTCAATAAGGTTATTTTTCATCTTGTTGGATAACCAGAGGATGGTGATGGGAATCTGGGAAGTGCACAGGTCCCCATCAGCACCAGACAGTGAGTTTCAGAGGAACAATCCCACGCGCTCATTCGGACTTTGGTTATGTGTGAGCTGCTCCTGATTCTGGCCACAGTCACTGTCACTGCCACAGATTTATGTTGTTGTGCTTTCTCTGCTCATTACAATTTTCCAAGAGGAAAAGGCATTCATCACCTCTGACATCAGACAAAATCTTACAAGGGCTGTAATGCAAACCTCTTTGGCAATGAGAGCCCCAAGAAAAGTGTCGCAACTCAGTCTGCCTACATGGGCCGTGGTAATGTGTAAAGGAGCATAAGGCTTGAAGTAATTACAAGCAGGAAATAATTAGCTAGCTCTGGTTTCCATGAGGCAATGTGATCTAATGATTTAACTCTGAACTGGTGGGCAGGACTCCTAGATCAGAGCTTGGTCCTGCTAATAGCTGTGGGCAAGTGCTTTAAATCTGTATTTTGATCTCTTTGAGAAGGGCATGTAGCAGCTGTGATTTCTGGAGTGGATGGGTACTGGGCTCTGATCTCCCTCCCTTATTGGAGAGGTATGCTAGCGAAAGACAGCAGAAGGTGAACCTTTTGAGTATTGCAAACAGTTCTTGTGGGAACCCAGGAGTGAAAAATACTGAAAATCAAATGGATTCAGCAATACTTGGAAATAATGGCTGTTAGCAGAGATACATAATTTTGACCCGAGTAACTTATTTTTATGTTCGCCTATTGTTTGTCCTCTAATCTTTGTATTTCAAACCCTCTGTGTCAAAGCCAGCTTGTGGTACGCCTGTGTGCGGTACCTGCTACTGTGTACTGAGCTTTTGCTTTACTGTCATGTAGTTAATAATTGGTTTTCTTGTCTATGCTCTGGCAGATAACTCTGGACTGCCTGGTCTTATTTGGGCTGCCACTACTCTGATGTGGCGTTCCTTTGCTTTTTCTCATTTTCACCTGCACTGCAGTCCAAGTAAGCTGTTACGTATAACTGAGATAGGGCAGGGGTTATCATTGTCTTCCTCTGAATACACATATGCATTCTGACACCTCCTAATTCTCAAGGCCGGGATGTCAATAAAAATTGGAAACACTGTGGCATCATCATATCTCACCTTCAATATAATCCTAACACAGAGTCTGTGGCCTTGGTTACATGGTAGAGGAGTTTTATGACTGTGTTCAGTGGCTTTATAATGGTATATGATGATTGTGCTGTCAATACCTAGCTATAACCTCTGCCTGCTGTACAGATTGTTCTGCTCCCTTAACTGCTGCTCTCCAGCCCTGAGCCCTAAATTTTAAATCTGTGTGAGAAATAATGTGCGTTTGCAAAATTAAGTCTTATATTCCTCTCATCATTAATCATCCCCTCCCTGGCAGCTCCTGATTGTGGCTTCATGTTGCATTAGCATAAATGCAGTGCTTGATATCCACCCCCACCTTGTCCTTTTCTTTCTCTGATTCCTTTTCTAACTTGTAGGCTAAGAATGGCTATTCAGTCAGAAGGTGTCAGGTATGAAGTGGTAGAGTTTAACAGGAAAAAAATAACAGAAAAGACTCCATGAACAATGCGTTTATTAGACTGTTTCATGTTAAGAGGGAAGAAAGCAGTTTTCAGAGAATGGAGAAGAAAAATTACAGAGCTATGCGACTAGAGCTGAATTCAGATTGAGGCTAGGAAACTTCACGATGTTTCCTGGGTGTTTTGGTTTTTTCCTTCCCTGACTCAGGACAACACTTGAAGAAAAGTCAACAGATAAGAGAGAAATAGACTTAAACCTAAATCCTGGTCTTAATTTACTAAAGCCCTGGGGAGTCATGGCCAGAGCAGAGATAGTTTAGATTCCACACACAGCGCCTGCCCCCCCCACCCCGCCAGTTTTCTCCACCAAAAACAGCAAAAGGAAGTATGATGAGTCACGGTAATGACACAGGTGGCAACGTAATTTCACCATCTGAGGTGGATGCCAGGCACCCTGGGGGCACTAAATTCATGGTGGCCACAAGCATGCCAGGCACCCTGGGGACACCTCCAGCACCCTGGGGCTCCAGCTCAGGTCAGGGCATCCCATCCAAAACTGCCCTACGTCAGTCTGTCTCTATGGGCGGCTTGTCTCCTGGTCTAGGACCTTTTCTCCTGCATGGATCTTGGACACACAGTGCTGTAGGGTCCAGCTCCAGCCCTGTCTCAAGCCCTGTGTGCAGCTGCTCCTAGTTGGACCTGGACCAGATCTTGTATCACTGTTTCACAAGTACATTTATCACAAGTTTTCAAGGAAAAACTTCAACAACTTTTTCCTGATTTCCTTATTCTTCTTTGTTTCATTTTCCTGGAGGGGGAGGAAAGGGGAGCGGGGAGAGAAAAAAACCCAAAACACAAAAAAACCACCCAACACAAAACAGCCTCCCCTCCAAATAAAAAATGAAAAGCAAAAAGCATCAAAAAAAAAAAAAAAGCCAAAACCAACCCAAGGAAAGGGGGAATTATGATGAAAAGGTTTGAGTTGGGAAGAGCATAATTGTTTTACTGTATCTTTTCTAAAGAAAAAAATCTGAAAACCCTATACCTGCCCAGAAAATAATCTACATTGCTTTAAAATGTACATTTGGCAAAAACTTTAGTTTTCATCAGCTCCTTTATTGAAAGATGAAGTCTGCTGGTATAAGCCTATTTTCTGGTATGATAGGCTTGAAATAGGGATGGAAAGTCACATTACCATTCGATAAATTAAAATCTTAGAGATGGAATAATGATGTATATGTAGAAGTCATGAAGGTCTTAGAAAATATTAAGAGTTTAGCTATTCTAGCCTGCAGCTTGGAACAGTTTTTGTTAATCCAAAGCTGGGAATAAAAACGCTTTTTCAAGGATGGTTTGTTTGCTGCATGCTTGATGGCTAGTTCTGTCTTTTTGGTTTATTAGACTTTACGGAGTCTATTGGAATACTTTTACACTTTCATTTTCCTTGGAATCTCTCTTTCTTTTACTTCTGTTAGCAATAGTGCATCACCTTTAGTATGATGTAGTGCTTTTTATTAGATAGGCGTATTATCCTTTGTATGAAAATGCTATTTGCATGGCATTAACTGCTATAAGACTTGGGTCTGAGGTCTCCTAGCTCAAATCCTGCAAGTGTGAACATGCAGAGGATGGGCTGGTTATGCAAAGAGTCCGTGATCCAGACAGGCAGGAGAAAGGAAGGGGCAGTCCAGAGAGGTGAAGCCCTTGGCTGGAGCCAGCACTGTGGGTCAGTGCCAACAGATGAACGAATCCTGATCTGTGCCATTTGGGCACAACATTTATCAGCATATGGGACTTGCTCCACAGTCAGGAGCAGCCCAGTGACTAAATCAATCCCCAGCTGACTGAACTGAAGGAAAAGTACCTTTCCCTATGGATTAAAAAATATATGTTTTAGCATAAAATTTCTTTTATATCTCACACACCTACATTAATGAATGATAGCATCTTTTATATCTCACCCACATTCACTAATGAATGATAGCATTCACCTTGATGAGTATGGGTTGTAAATGTATGTTGGTGGGTAATAGGGTGAGTTGGCCTGAAGTGAGCTGTCTCTAAGTGTGGATGTAACCAGTCTCAGTTGCACAAAGCTCTGGGGAGAGCCAGCCCAGGCCTCTGTGCTGAGACAGGAACACTTTACTGCAGTATGGGCACAGTCCATGTGTCTTCAAGGGCTTGTGGAGGGTTTAACTAAACTATCCAAGCCCTGTGCAGGTAAAAATTACATTCTATCAAGGATTATCAGCTAAACTCTTAGTGGCTTCTTGCTCATCACTTTGTTATTTTCAGAGATGAGGTCAAGAGGAACGATGAAGTGTGATGAGAGAATAATCCATTTGCTTCTGCTAAAATATGCCTAACAGAGCAAAAGGGAAATGGGCTATTCTAAAGATAGGGAAATAACCTAGCAAAAGAAAGATGGTTTCATAAATACTATTGCTGAAGAAGCAGAAACGGTATTATTAAAAGAATTATTCTTTTGACCTCTAAATAATTCCAAGTCTATAAAAGGCAGAATTTTGTCAATAAATGAGTGTCATTAAGACTGATCCATACAGAAAAAAAGATCATAAATCAAAAAGAGGAGGGTTGCTGTATTACTGCACAGCTAGAAATTGCTGTTCTGCTCATTTCTGCATTGTTAGCAACCTGCTGATAAATATGAAATGGGCACAAAATGTCTGTAGCTATTTCATCAGAAAAATGGTCCAGCTTTTGAAAATAGATGGAGCAGGTGGTGTTAGCTGAACACAGGCCTGGGAGAAAAGGCAGTTTGGGTCTCATCTTTCATGAGAGTCCCTATAGAACACTGAATTATTTCCATTGAACTTCTTTTCATTGCACCTTGCTTCTAGGAGCACTCCAGTGAGGGCTCATTAGAGTTAAGTGGCAAAGCATGGTGGTGGTGATATCCTTTAAATGTTGCACCTGACTAACTCCAGGATTTCCAGGGACAAGCTGGGTGCTTAGGGGCAGAACTAGAATGTTCAGGGGTGGTAAGTTGTTAAGTGGGAAAAGAGAATAAACCTGAGTACATACACTGCTTCAAATCTCTCAAATATTTTCCAGAGTTTAAAAACAAGGCAGGAGGTGGGAAGATGTCCTAGTGAACACTCTCAGGCTGTTACTCCTATCTTATCTAACATCTACTGAACAATATATAACATAACATGCCAGCTCAGTGGGTAAAAGAAAATAATTTTGCGAAGGAAAGTGGGAGACAAGGCAGGAGAATATTATGCAAAACTCACGGAATAGAAAGGAAGGAGGGAGACTAGAAAACCTCTGATATGTGATTGAATTCAAGTGTCCAACCTAGGCCCAGGGAGCTTACAAGGAAGCATTTTTCCACAGCTGACAGAGGCAGAGGGCAGATGTCTTGCAGTGTGCCTGGCTCTCTCTAGAACTCAAACCCAAGTAACACTGCAGTTAACGAGGCAGTGGCTGGTGCTGGATGATGTTCTGGGCCGCCTGGCCTGAACATCCTGACCTCTATTCTGTCCTAGTTGCCCTGCTGGCCTTGTGTGGAAGAGGTGGCCTCTGGGCAAAGAGGACTCAGACAGCAGCAGGGTGGTGGGGGACGAGGTACTGCCACGTTCAGGGGCAGATGGTAAGAGAAGTGGTGAGGTTGAGGGCAGAAAAGGGCATGTGATGCAAGGTCTGGGGTTCACAGTGGGAAGTGCTTGTTGGTTTTGAGGTGGCAGGGAATAAGCACTGACAAAAAATGTGCTCTAAGGAGAGCTAATGTACTTTGTTTCGCAAAGAGTTTGGCCTAGAGAAAAGTATGGCTCTCCCCTAGCCTGCCAGACAACATTTGTCCAATGATTTGGGACCAGAGCACAGCAGCAAGATAAAGATGATATCATCTTCCATTATTAAATCCTGACTGAGAATTTCTTAAATGCAGTCGGTTCAGACAAATGTGTTATTTTTTCTCTTGACGTGTGAGATAGTGAAAAAGTGGGACTTTCTCTTCCGAGTTTAGATTGTGGTTTGTCACTGATTAGAGGAAACAGAACTTCTCTGCACCCAGTGGCTCTGAGCCATCTTCATGAAGCTGGTGCAGTAAACACACTCTGACAGTAGGAATTAATGTTATAATCATATCAGGACTGTGAACCATAACTTGTTGATGAAGTTGTGAGAAGTGCACTTACCAGATATAGAATGTATGCAGAGCATTTGATGCATTAAATGTCAGATCCCTACAGCCTACATTCCAGAAATAAAAAAGGATAATTAATTTCCATACATCTTGGCACACTCCATTAGAACAGTGACAGCAGAAGCAAATGTTTTTTACAAGTAGTTGCTGAAAAACTCTATTGAATTTTGGGAATAAGAACAGCAATTCAGGGTCAGTCTAAAAGTTAATCTCACTCAGTATTTTCTCTATGTAGTGACTAGTGGCAGAGATTTAAGGAAAACATGAGAAATGAGGGAGCACAGGGTGATTTTTCCTTGATCTTGTCCTACCTTCTATAGCAGTCTAGTTCATGGACTTCATGTATTTTCATCACATATTCAAGAGCCTGTGTTAAACCTATTTTTTTATTTGTCTAACCATTTTATTTTTAACCTAGTTTTATTTTTGGTGTCAGCAATGTCTCAGATCAGTGAGTTTCACACTTATGTATACATGTGTGAAAGAGCAATTCCTTGTGTCTCTTTTTAAACCTGCCACCTGATAATTTCCCCAGTTCCCTCCTACTCCTTCCATGGTGATATATTATGAAATTGAATAACAGTCCCTTGTTCACCTTCTCCAGACTGCTTGTTAAGGCCCTGAGCTAGTTTATTTCCAAGTTGAAATGCTATACTTCATGTACCATGTCCTCTCTGGCTCATCACACCATGGCTTTTCAGTACTTCTTGTGGCAAGCAAAGAAGAGCTGAGCTTCAAACCCATTTCTTCACAGAAATGCTTCCATCTGATCGATAGCAGTCACTCTCATTTGCACCAGTAGGTTCCCTTCCTACAATTTCCACCTGAAGATGGTTGTCTTATCCTACCTGGCAGCACATCTACATTTCTGGACAAACCTTTTCAATTAGAAACTCCTTATTCTTCAGTTGAGTTCTTTTGAAGCAAAGCAGGTTGTGCCCCCCCCTCCCCCCCCTTCATTTTAGGGACTCCTGGAATCTCTTTATTTGAACATGAGCAAACCCAGAGAAGTATTGGGTAAGCAAGGCATTTATTCTACTTTCTCATTTCAGCCTCTGGAGAATGAGTGAAGTCAGTCAGTACAGCTGTGCTGACCTGCTTCAGGAAAGGACTTCTCTTTTACAGAGAAGAGGGAGGGATTCCAAAAAGACACAGAGATATTGGTAAGATGCAATGAACATATAAAAATCTATAAATGTGCCTGGCTCAGGAAATTCCTGAAGCCTGTACAGTGCGTGGGAAAGTGCTTGGGTAAAGTTTAGAAGCCAGTTCCTAAACTCTTCTCTAGATGAAAACTTGAAAACTTTTGAAAACTAGTTGGAGATAAAGTACTAGGCTAAATGGACTTTTGATCCCAGCTACTGCAGCTGCTTTTACTCTTAAGACATGGATAGATCACCTGAGTCATGTTGAGCAGATGGGCCATTGCACTGGGGTGGATGCAGCCCTGCTGGGTACAGAAGGGGGCGGGGGGAGGGTGTTAGGGAGGGAGTGAAGGTGCTGGGGCCTTTCCCTCCTCTAGGAAAGCTGTGTTAGCAGGGTAAAACACCTGTCTGTGTATGAGATATTCCCTGCCGAGACTTTCACTGCAATGGTTTTTGGCCTCAGTGGTCCTCAGCGCCAATTGGATTCTTCACTTTGAGGCTTGAGCAGTTTCTCCTGTTGCATTTGAGCACCACCTAAGGGAGAGGGAGACTGGCTGAACCTCAGGGTGGTGCTGCAGGACTCGCTGCTGATCTGCTCCTGAAGAGCCTTGCCCCACTTCTCTTCTTGTTGTAAGTGTGGATAAGCCTGTTTGAGCTGGAAAACCTGAAGAACTCCCACTAAGGGACATGAAATCTGTATTCTCTGATGCAATCAGTTTCAAAAACTTTATTCTTACAGAAAATGGCAATGCCCAAAATATGGCGAATGATTCTTCTGGAACTTAGTTAAAGACAGATTTTCAGGAACATAGAAACACTCCTTGGGCTCTTATAACAAATACCTCTGACACCTTTCTAAGTGTTTTTCTCACTGTAGCCCTTGTGATTTCAAGTAGTTTGACAACGAGCCTCTGTGTCTCAGGCCCATTCAAGTGTTGTTACATCATCGCATTCATTAACCTTTTACAGACAGAATTAAAATATAAAGCCGCAGTCGACTCTTACTATTCCAGGTTTTGTGTTGTGCTACTGAATGAATGGTGGCAGGAAACATTTCACTGCATAGGGATAGGTGTCTCGTTCGAATGGCATGACAACAAAAAGTTGTGTGATGAAGACTCTTCACATATATCAACATTGTATTTGTATTTGTACAAATATTACATTTGTAGCATGACAAAAATAAATCATTTAAAAGTTAAGCAAGGGGAAAATCTGTGCTTACATACTGAACACAGGATGTATAGGCAAAAAAAACTAGAAAGGGTGATTATTATTTCAGGGTCAGGCTTCTATGTTTGTTCTGCAAGGGTTAATTACTAATGACAAAATTAATTGCTGTTGTCAGAATTTTTATAAACTATGGAACACAGTGGAAGTGAGGGGCAGAGAAGCAGGAGGGGAGGAGTGTATATTTACATTGCAGCTAAAACTCTGTTTGCAAGTATCAGCATTTCAGTGAGCAATCAAACCTCTGAACTGGGTCCTGAACTTGGAAGGCTTTTGAATCTGTGCAGGTTTCTCTGAGTGAGAAAATATACCTGAGGTTGTGTTGTACTGTAAATTACCTCTGCAAATGGTGTTCCTCTCTGTGCACTTTACAGCTTGAGCAGATGTAACCTTTCAGGTGTGTTTCACAGCATAAAACATGTCAAAGCCTGCCTCATGCAGCTTGTCAGGGGATTTCCTTGATGAGTGCTGATAAAAGCCTTTGTTCTGGTGTCAAAAATCATTGGCTATCTTCTTATCACACCTCTGTGGTACAGAATTGAAAGCCATCAACTGGGAACTTTGCTAGATTCTGCCTTGTAACACACTTTGCTTAGAAATGTTAAATTAATCTGCTAAATGTTTCCATTTGAGTTGTATGTTCTGTAGGAACCTCATTGAATTGCAGAAGTTGAAGCAGTGCCTTGCTTTTCTTGACCTTCGGATACTATTTTGGAAAGCTGCCCTTTCTGTGAATTTGCTCTTCTAGTCTTCTGTGTTTAGCTATGGGATATTTTTAAGCTTACAGGTAGCTTATTCTTAAACTATAGACATATTTGGGGCACTAGAGAAAATGTCAAGTTGTTTGAGATACGGTGTGTATCATTGTGAACTCCTCCTTGGACTGGCTGTTAGAGCTGTTTCTTGCCTTCTCAGAGAATAGACACAGCTATGCAAACATTCAGCTTCAAGACAAATTAACTGGCATTGGAAATGACATTTCCTTTGTGTTCAATTACATCCTTTTTTGTTTATGTACACGGTACTACAGAAGTTGCTAAGGTATCTTTTGTGCCAGGAATGAATACACAGAGTAGCTCATCCTGGTGTAGCTTGACTGGTGTCAGTACAGTTGAGCTGGAAATGAGTATGATGCATTATATTCCTTTTCAATAAGCGATGGAGCAAGGGTTTACTCCAATGTACTTAAGTGATGAAGCAGGTATCTCAGCTGTGCTCCGCTGCTGCTGCGTGTTGCTCATGCTGTGGCAGGAAGGCATGGTGCTCACGCCCAGCGCCTCGCCTCTGTGCTTGTGCAGAACCATCCCACAGCGCTCCCTGTGTGGTTCTCCATAACATTTTACTGAAGCCAGGTTTATTTGCATCTTTCTAGCTCATGGAAGGTGCCTTGCAGCCATTCCCATGCACCTGGGGCTGGTGCAAGGAGAAAGCCATTCGGGTTGATTTCTTCTTAAATGAACTATTGTGCATACTTACCTCAGTAGCAGCTCATGTCAATAGTGGATTTGAGTAGTGGATTAGAGGGCACAGGGCACATAAAGACTCTCCCTCTCAAATGCCTTCTCAGCAGATGATTGATGGAGTATGAGAGACTGACGGTAAAGCCTGTAAACTGCCTTTTCTTTAAGTCCTTTCCTACCTCTCTCTGCTGCCAGCATGTTCTCATGCCTTTCTTACTGAAAGATTAGTTATTCATGACCTGTAGTCTTTAGGTTTTTCAGAAACATTTGGCAGAAAGATGAACACCCATAAGGAGCAGCTGTGGGACAAACTCAACCATCAGGAAATAAGCATTAAGAGGACTGCTGCAGGATTTTTCTTTTCTTTTTTTCTCACATTTTTTTTTTCTCCTCCCAGCATGCTTGTGCACAGGCTTTCTACATCTAAGGCCTCACAAGTTAAATTTGGACTGATGTTTTTCTAATGCCTATATTGAGCACTGGCACAAAGCCATTTATTGCTCCAAGGTGCTGAATAACTCGGTCTCATTTCTGTTGTTTGGCCACTGAGGGAACCTGTCCCCCATCCATGTTCTCAGATGTGAGCTTATAGGTGGATGGCCTCATACTACTCCATGTTTATATCGAATCAAGGATTAGAAGATTTAAAAGTTAGAAATGAAGTTAGCAAGATAAAAGTAATGTATTTCGAATAAGGGATTTAACAAGGGGGACTAGAAGAAGCTAGAGGTTTAATTATTAGCAGATGGATATAATTGGAGTAGCTAGAGTGAAGACAATATATCGTGCATTTGATCCAGTTATGTTTTTGAGAAACAATAGGGAGTACACATATTATTGTGAAGAAGCAAGAACTGAAATTGCACCTGGCCTCTGAGACAATTGGGACCATGAAGGGGAGCCTGGACCATGACTTGGAGGTTCAAGGAGCCCTGGCAATGGGACAAGGTAAAGAGGAAGACAACTGACTTCATCTTCAGAGCACCACTGACCCATTTCAAGAGACCACTGACCCAATTCAGAAGAGGCACTGCGCAGCCATAATGGACATTCAGCTCATTTTAATACGAAGCGGGGCCAGGCGGGGCCAGGCAATGAATATATACAGGCATTTTGGTTAACTTTTATGAATATGTAAGGCTTTTATGGATATAAGGGCGAGCTAATGCTTTGGGAATTTGCACATGCTTTTGGGAGGATTACCTCAGGTGTGCCCAGCACTGCAATAAACATACCACTTTTCAACTTCAATGAGCTGAAGAGCTCCTTTGTCCTGGCACTTTTGTGCATCAATATGTGGATAAAAATTTCTGAACACTTCAGTTTTTGGCCTGAAAGAATCAATATATACAGCCTGATATTAAAACATGTTTAATGATTTTTCGCATAGGTACCTGAAAAAAAAAAATTGAACATCTATACTTCAAAAAGTTGTCTTTTAGATATTTAAGGCAAACAGCTGTACTAGAAATTAGGAGACTGTGAAAAAATGACTGCCTCAGTTGGGCTCTGTATAGATTCTGTACTTGGGTTAGGGCAGTCCCAGGTAAGAATAGAGGCTGGGCATAGAATGGACTGAGAACAGCCTTGAGGAGAAAGACTTGAAAGTGTTGATGGATGAGCTCTGTAGAGCATCTGGCAATGTACATTTGCAGCCCAGAGGGCCAACTGTGTCCTGGGCTGCATGTCAACAGTGTGACCAGCAGGGTGAGGGAGGGAGTTCTGCCTCTCTGCTCTGCTCTGTTCTGCTCTGCTCTGCTCTGCTCTGGTGAGACCCACGGGGAGTGCTGTGGCCAACTCTAACATGGACCTGTTAGAACAAGTCCGAATGAGGCCACAAAGATGATCAGAGGGATGGAGAATCTCTCTTTTGAAACCAAACTGAGAGAATTGGCCTTGGTCAGCTTGGGGAAGAGCAGACTGCCTCTGATAGACTTTACAGCCACCTTACAGAACCTAAAGGGGGCCTGCAAGAAAGCTGGAGAGGGACTTCTCACAAGGGCATGTAGTGATAGGAAAGGGGGGAATGTCTGTAAATTGAAAGAGGGTAGATTTGGAATTGATAGTAGGAAGAAACTCCTTACTGTGAGGGTGGTAAAACACTGGAACAGGTTGCCCAGAGAAGTTATGGATGTCCCATTCTCAGAAGTATTCATGGTCAGGTTGCATGAGGCTTTGAGTAACCTGGTCTAGTGAAAGTTGTCCCTGTCCATAGTGAGGGTTTTGGAACTAGATGACCTTTAAGGTCCCTTCCAACCGAAACCATTTTATGTTTCTATGGAGCATTGGCTTACTTTTGTAAAGTCTGAGAAGGGACAGCAAATTCCATCTCTCCCTCCAGAGCAAGCTCTTCTCACAGAACATGACCCCGATTCCTCTAGCCAGAAGATGGTGTCTGTATCAGAAATGCTCCTGGACTTCTTTCTGGGAGAGCCACATGACAAATGATAAAGCACCCGACTATCACTGGGTGCTACTACAAACAGGGAGAGCGGCCAACTGGCAGAGGACTTTGGCTTTCTCCTCTCCACCCCCTGTAGTATACAACATGCATTTACATTTGCTTCATAAGTTTGTTTATCCATTCAGGAAACACAAATAATTTCTCTATTGTAGATACCCCTTCACCAGGCTATTTTCCCTGTTTCCTGAATAAGTGAAAGGCTGGCTGGGCTCATGGGAATCCACGTAGCCTACTATCACTGGCTTCTACCTTGGAATACTCAACCTGTTGGTATTGATACTCTTCACGTTTTGATCCATGTGTGGTGTACATGATCAACTGCACAACTCCATTCTCTGTTAGGAGGATTTTTTTACTAATTAACTCATTTATAGTCCAAGTAGTGCCAAGCCTACAGTGAAGATATTTTGCCATTGGAATATATCTAAAAACACTTTTTCAATTATTAGGGATACTTAACTTTATTTGAACAGCTGTAGCACCGACATGACTGGGGCTCAAAAGTGTATATTTGGCATAAAGTCATCCTTCCTTTAATTGCAAATTAGTGTAAATCTAGCCTTCATAAGGCCACAAAGCAAGAAGATGTCAAAGACTATTACACTGTGGTGTGTTAGATTGGTGCGTGAAACATTTGGTAAAGGCTCTTCTCAATTATAGCAGGGCAATAGACAGCTTGTGTTTTTTTTAAATGGCTGGAAGGGGAGTTGGGGATGGCAATTAATACCCTATTCACTATCTTCCTAAAGCATGGTCCAAATATCCTGTCTCACTGACGGAAAATATATGTTCTTGTTTGCTCTGATTCAAACAACTTAAAGAGCAAAGCTGTGGAGTGGCTTGAAAAGTAAATGAAACAGAGATAAGTAAATAAATATTCATTTATAAATGTATTTTATCAATGGGGATAAATACAGACAATCAAGTGAAATCGTGTCTGCATTTATGCGTATTTCATGTCCACTTTTTGTTACTATTACCCTAAAAGAAAGACCAAGGTGCTTTATAAATGTGAGCAGAGCTACCTAGCTACATCATTATTTTTATTTGGAAATACTTTGTCATAATACTGAGCTTAAATCAGACCAACTAGATGTTTACCACCTTTAAAAACCTGGTGTAGGGGACACGGATGAAAAAGGGTGAGGGCTGGAGGCCATGCAGTGTTAAAAATGTAATTAATTTAAAGATGCAGCAGATATTTCAGATAATTTTTCTCTCTGATTTGGCAAAGCTGTGTATTTGGTCTTTCAGAACATGCATTTTTTTCTCAACAAAGCGTGGACAGCTTGGAGTTACAAAAGAGGGGATTCCTTTTCCTCATGAAATATGATAATTTTTATGACATACTTATAAAATTTTGAGATTTTTTCAATCTCTTCCACACCTGGTTGAAAGTGGTATGTTTATTTAAAGAATTAATGTCCTCCTTTTTTCTATGTGATGTGGAAATTTAATTGAAAAATATAAGTATGAATAGTTCTAATTCTTACCTTCATAATCAGCTTGCAGATCTCCATGTTAACTTGCCTGACTGATATGACTTTTTTCAAGTGGTTAAATGTAAGCCTGCTTGAATTGTTTTTTAAAATTTTCTTAGATATGTTTCATTTCAAACAGGATGGAAATATATCAAGACCGAAACTTTCCCCAGTTTTTGATTAACCTCCCCTCAAAAATTGCAAATTTCAACAGAAACACTTTCTTACACCCCATTTCAAAAGTTCCTTTTGAATTTTTCTACACAGAAGCATGCTTTTTTTATTTGCAAGTCAGCTTTACTTCAAAGGCTGTAGGAAAACATCTCAGAAGCCACAGTTCTGTGTGTTGGTCAGCAGATTTGCATAACAGGAACTTTTCCAGCCTGGAGGGGAAAAATGTTTCTTCTTTAGACCTATGAAGCACATTAGATACTCATGGTTTTTTTTCCCTAAAAAGTGTGTGTACATCTAAATGTGAGAGAAAAAGACTACTTGAATGTCAGAGACTGGGTCAGGCTACAGTAGTTCTAGTCCTGCAATGTGAAGTCAGAAAATTATACCCCTAAACAGCAGAAAGGTGTAAAGGATGGAAGGCAACAGTTGTGCCAAAGGGAAACATGCAGCTATGTCCCTCCTGCACTTGCCCCTCAGTGGCTCCATGAGGGAAGAGTTCTTCTACACCCTCCTTCAGCTTGTTACCTTAGCTCCCATTTCTGGACACGGTGTCCTCAGAGTGACGTGAAAGCAGAGAGGAAAATGGTAAGTGAAGAACACACAATGCTTTTAAATTACCTTTGTTACTGTACTGTTAACTTGGCAACAAAATGAGTTTGGAAGAGATCCTAGAGTTTTTAATTGCTTGAGGCAATCACCTTGGTTATTAAGTCACTGGGGAGGATTCGGCTGAGAGAATCGTACAGCAATGAGGAGATGCAAATCCACCAGTGCTAGCTTGTGTATTAAACGTTCATTACTTTCCTTTGGGTGTTACTGCCAAAGTCATCACCGTAAACTCAGTGGACACAGCGTAATCTTTCTGATGTGTTGCCGCTTGTTATAAAGAGGTGTAGGAGGGTCAACAAACTCTCAACATGATAAAGTATATGCCCTTAAGGATTGGCACTATATATAGGAGGAAAGGGAAATTAGCAACTGATTAATGAACTGAAAGTATACCTGTCAATAAGGGAAACAAGACCCAGGTGTCTACATTCATTGTATGATGCCATTTCTGAAAGTATGGGCAATTTTACCAATAGCTGTGTGAGTAAGATAGGGTCCAGTGTGTTGTATTACAGAGTGTGTACCGCTGTAGAGAAAATTTAGAGCAAAATCTCTCTACTAGAGGGAGACAAGACATTTCAAGAACTGCATTAGACAGAGGACAATGCTAGATACATAATTTGAGAGGTATTAGATAAGCCATAAAAATAAATGGATAAATACCTTTACAGAAAGACGTCCTAAGCATTATCACTTTTACGTATCTGCCACTTGACAAGTTATTAGTCTCTATTTTCTTTTTCTTTTGTAAAAAGCGTGTAAACTCATCTCAGTTTTCACTTGCTATAAGCTGGAATTGTTCTGTGAAAGCCAGAGGGCCTCAAGCAATTTACAACAGCTGAGGAACTGTGTTTTAAATAAGAAGACAACCTCAGAAAACCTCTGAGGGCAAGAATAAAAACTGTCAGCAGTCTCCACCTCTTCCTGCAAGGGCTGTGAGTTTGTGGAATAAACCGGAGTATTGGTGACCCTGACCCACACCTCCTTTGGCTAGTCTGAATGTGAGCTGGATGAGGTATCCCAGCTTTTCGACTTTTCCAGTGCCCCAGGTATTTCACAAGAGACATCTCAGTAAATGAGATTATCCCAAGGCACTAGCACAACCAGGTGAGCCCCGCCCTATGTGGTCTGCCTGAACCAGCGTACCAGGCGCACTTCATGTGAAAGCCAGTCATGAAGTAGTTGTAGTTGAGAATTATAAAGGCTCTGCCAAGACATGCAGTTAGAAAAGCAAAAGCTCTTTTTCACTTGAAATTGGCCAGAGGTGTTAGAATCTACAAGAATAAGTTCTTAAGGTACGTAAACAACAAGGAGAAGCAGAAGGAAATTACTGGCCTGTTGTCAAACAAGAGAGGTGAATTACCAAAAATGCTGAAAAGGCTCTCAATACATTCTCCATCTCTAGCTTTACTAGCAATATTTTTTGACAACAAAAAATTTTTGTTTTGATAACAAAAATCCGGGTTGATGCAAACACAGATGTACCATCAGTTAAAGAAGATTTGGTGTGTGAACAGGAATTTGATGGGCCCTGATGTTATCCATCCAAGGGTGTTGTTATCCAACCAGAGGGCTGATTGATGTCATTGCAATGTTGCTCTCCATAATCCTTGAGAAATCTGGAGATTGGGGCTATCACAGAAGCTGGGAAGAAGGCTGATATCATCCCCATCTACCAGGGAGGTGTAAAGGAGGATCCAGGCATTTATAGGTCCATCAGTCTTACACGGGTCTCTGGGAAAGTTATGGAATGAATCACAAAATCACAGAATCGATGGTTGGAAGGGACCTCTGGAGATCATCCAGTCCAACCCCCTGCCAAGGCAGGGTCTGATAAAGCAGGTTACACAGGAGTATGTCCAGGTGAGTTTTAAATAGCTCCAGAAAGGAAGGTTCTACAACCTCCCTGGGCAGCCTGTTTCAGTGCTCTGCAGCCCTCAACTTAAAGTTTTAATTTATGGCCGTTGTTCCTCATTCTGGCTCTGGATGAGGAACCATTGAAAAGAGCCTGTCACCATCCTCTTGACACCCATCTTTGAGATATTTATATGTGTTAATGAGATACCCTCTCAGTCTTCTCTCATCCAGACTAAACCTCCCTAGCTCCCTCAGTCTCACCTCATCAGAGAGATGCTCCAGACCCTTCATCAGCTCTGGGGACTCCACTGGTCCCTCTCCATTGCCTCCTTGTCTTTCTTGTGTTGAGGAGCCCAGAACTGGACACAGCACTCCAGATGTGGCCTCACCAGGGCCGAGCAGAGGTGCAGGATCACCTCCCTTAACCTGCTGGCCACACTCTTCCCAATGCACCCCAGATCCCACTGGCCCTCCTGGCCACCAGGGCACTGCTGACTCATTGCCAGCTTGTCATCCAGCAAGACTCCCAGGTCCTTCTCTGCAGAGCTGCTCTCCAGTCAGTCAGAGACCAGCCTGTGCTGGGACTTGGGGTTTTTCCTCCCCAGGTGCAGGACCCTGCACTGGCCCTGGCTGAACCTCATTAGGTTTGTCTCTTCCAGTTCTCCAGCCTATAAATGGCAGCACAGCTGTCAGATGTATCAGCCACTCCCCTCAGCTTTGTACCATCAGCAAACATGCTCAGGGTACATTCTATCCCTTTGTCCAGGTGGTTGATAAAAATTATGAATAAGGCTGGACCCAGGATTGACCCCTGGAGAATGCCACCGACTACAGGCCTCCAGCTGGATTCTGCTCTGCTGATCATGACCCTCTGAGCTCTGCTGTTCAGCCATTCTTGATCCTCCTCATTTAACAGATGTTTCCTGAGCTTACCTACAGGGATGTTATAGAGACTGTCAAAAGCCTTGCTGAAGCTGAGGTGGATAATATCCTCTGCTCTCCCCTCATTAACCCTTCCTGCCATGCCATCATAGAGGGCTATCAGATTGGTCAAGTATGATTTCCCTGTGGTGAATCCGTGCTGACTACCTCTGATGACTTTCTTTTGCATGTTTGGTGACAACCTCCAGAATAATGTGTTCCATCATCTTTCCAAACATTGAGGTGAGTCTGACTGGCCAATAGTTTTCCAGGTCATCCATATTTTTGAAGTTGTGAGTAATACCGTTTTTCCTCAAGTCATCCGGTGTCTCTCCTGTGCTCCATGATTTTTCAAAGATGATGGAGAGCAGCTTAGCAACATTTCCCTCAGCACCCATGGGTGTGTACCATCAGGGCCCATGGACTTATGATTGTTAGCTCTGTCTAGACAATCTCTAGCCCTCTACAACTGAGGGTAAGTCTTCCTTTCTCTAGTCTTCTTTGCCTCCAAAGGTCTGTGATTCTTGGGGGTTGACACCAGCAGTAAAACCGATGAAAAGAAGGCATTCGGTAATTCTGCCTTATCTGTGTCTTCCGAAATCACCAGGACACACATCTGATTCAGCAAGGGCCTCGTATTTTCCCAATCTTCCTTTTGCTGTTCATGCACTGCAGAAGCCCTTTTTGTTGTCCTTGATATGCCTTGCCAAGTTCTCTTGCAAAGTGGGCTTTGGCCTTCCACATCTCATCCTCTCATACTCTGGCGTTCTCCTAGTCTTCCCATGTGGCTTTTCCCTTTTTCCACGTCCCATAAATTTCTTTCTTCCATTTGAAATTTACTAGAAGTTCCCTGCTCATCCGTGCAAGTGTCCTGCCCCCTTTGCTTTATTTCTGGCACATAGAGATACACTGGTCTTGAGCCTGGAAGAAGTGATGCTTGAATATTGACCATCTCTCTTGGACCCCCTTCTCTTCTAGAGCCCTAACCCATGGGATTCCTATAAATAGGTCTTTGAAGAGGCTGAATTTGGCTTTCTGGAAGTTGAGGGTTCTAGTCTTGCTTACTGCATGGTTTCCTATTGTGCAGGGTCCTGATTTCCACCGTCTCATGATCACTACAGACAAGGCTGTCCCCAGCCTTCAGATCTTCAACCAGTTCCTCCTATTTTTTTTACATAAGGTCCAATAGCACACCCTTCTTTGTTGACTCCTCCACCACTTGCATAAAAATGTTTTCATCAATTATCTGCAGGAACTTCCTGGACTGTCTGTGCCAGGCCATTTTTTCTCTCCAACAAATATCAGTACGGTTGAAGTCCCCCAGGGCCTGTAACACTGAGGATACTTTCAGCTGTCCATAGAAAGCTTTATCAGCTTCTTTCTCCTGATCAGGTAACCTACAGTAAACACAGCAAACACAGTAAACACAGCATCACCCATATTGGGCTGTCTCTTAATTCTTACCTGTAAACCCTCAGCTCATTCATCTGGCCCTTGGTAGAGCTCAATACATTCCTGTTGCTCTGTCGCATAAAGAGCAATTCTACCACTGCCCCTCACTGACCTGTCCTTTCTAAAAAGTACATGGCCATCCATGACAAACCTTCAGCCATGTGAGATGTCTCACCGTGTCTCTGTAATTGCAGGGAGATCATGGCCCTGCGACCACACATAGATTTCTATTTCTGTTTATTCCTCATGCTGTGTGTGTTTGTGTACAGGCACTTTACAGTGGTGATCAAGCGATTGGATTACCTAGACAGGGTGTAAGAGGAAAAGTCACAAACATGATCCAGATAGAGGAGAGCCTGACATATGGGAACTGGCTGAGAGAACTTGGTTTGTTCAGTTTTGAAAAAAGAAGGCTTTTTTCTCCAATTTTTCTCCAATTTTTCTCCAACGCCTTGTCATTGTGTTTCAGCATATGAAGGCTACAAAGAAGATGGACAGTTTCTTTTTACAAGCAGTCCCACAGAAAAGATGGAGGGTAATGAATATAAGTAACTTCTGGGGGTGTTCTGATTAGACACAAGAGGAATAGTTTTCACAATGAAATCAGCCATTGGAATAACTTCCCCAGGGAAGTGGTGGATTCCTGAGCACTGGACACCTTTAAGATTTGGTTGGACAGGATGCTGAGCTACCTTACCTAGATCGTGCTGCCACCATCATTGTGCCAAGAAAGGTTGGTCCAGATAATCCTTGAGGTCTCCTTTCAACCTGGTATTCTATGAACAACAGCAATTTATTTTTAGAAAATTAAGTGGGTGTTCCAGGCAGCAGCCCTGGTACCCTCAGGAGTTAGCTTCCAATTTAATGTAAATAGTCCCAGCTGGAGAGCCCTTGCTTAGAAAAGTCCCTTCTCTGTAGGCAACTTGACATACACAGGCAACTTTTTGTACCTTTTTTTAGGGCAAGTGACTTATAAAATGCAATATGCATGAGAAAGGTAGAGATATGAAAGCTGATTTGCAAAGAAGGAGGAGGTCCTCAAGGCCCCTGTGGTGACGTAGGGGGGAATTTACAAGGTCATATTGGACCTACTTTAAAATGTGCTGACGTAGAGAGGATGATGGGAACTCTTGGGGCCTACTGGGAATTGACTCACTTGTCCCTGCCTGCTTCTGCCTCCGCCTGTGAGTAATATTTGCAGATCACCTTTTTCTTCTTTAAGCAGCTGGAGTGCCTGATGCTGACTCAACTCAAGAGGATGAAAATGTGAGCCAGAGTGAAGCCAGAGGTGATCTTATTTCCATGCACAGGGTTTTATTTTTCATTGTTTGATTAGCCACTTCAGAAGAATTGGAGAAAAAAGGATGTATGGAGGGCATGGTATTTGCCCTTCATGAAAGGCCTTTGGGAATTTTAGCTCTGCCTGTGGCAGGTGGGAGGTGGTAAAGTTTACAACTGGATGAGCCAATTCATTTCTTTCCCCCTCAGCTCCCCCCCTTGCCATTCCCACACTTGTCTGAGCCCTTTTTGTAAGGAAAAGATAGGGGAAGGTGACTGCGACAGATGAAAGTGGTGTTAGTTATGTCAGTTGCTGTTGGAAATGGAGCAGAGGAATCCGCCTACTAAGAAATACAGCCAGAAAATAATCTGTCCCAAAGAGTTACTGCAGTCTCTGCACAGGGCACCTGAAGAAGCTTTTGAAGGACATCTTTTTTCTTATTACAGTAATATTTTTCAGGTTCACAAGGTGAGCAGTGTATATAGGATGCAGCTGGCTACAGTGATTAATGGCTCTTTCTGCTAAGAGTTCCTCTGCAGATCCTTTGGCATTTCATGTATTCAGCAAAGCTTATTTCCACTTAACTGCAGTCTCTCTTCGTGGCTCAACATCCATTTGGACCCTTATAAAGTATATCTGCATGCTAGTTAATCTCTGCTGTTGGCAAAAGGTCTGCCTATGCAGCATGCTGCTGCTTCCCCTTCCCTTGCCCTGGGCTTAAGATGGTATCTCCTTATTAACACAGTCTAGCTACACCAGCCTATAAAATCTACTTTTGAAAATTATATATTGAATGCCATTTCCTCTGAAGTGCTTGTTTATTTTCATCTTAGAAAGGAAGTGTCATTTGCCAATTTGATACCACGTTCTTTAGGGGCTTTAAAGAGATATATATTTTCTTCCTACAGATACCTAACATGCTTTGCACAAGGCAGTGAAGTTACACCGTTTAATATAATAGTATCCTAAATGTGATCCATTGTGCAGCAACATCAGATTGTAAAGTGGAGACAGACAAGCAAGTGCAAGAATCTGCTTTGGAGGCAGAGCCTGCTGCCAAGCAAGAGAAGCAGAGAGTTTCTCTGCCACGTGAATTTTTCTGGCAGTGATTGTTAGAAACCTGCAGAACTTGATAGGAGATGCTTTGAAAGCACAAGAGATGTCCTTTATCTGTTTTGCCTCTCTTGAATGCTCCTCTTGCAGTCTTTTTGTCCCTACTTCTCTGACTGCCATTCAAGGTGTGAGACCTGTGGAAGAGGGGCTGTTCAGGGCATTATCCTCAAGGTGCCTTTCAAAGAAAAAACAGTTGCTGGAACTGTGGGCACAGGAAAATATCTTGTGGTTGATAAAGAAGGTGATCCTCTCTGGTGGTAGGTAGGTGGTAGAGGTGGCAGTTTGAGCAACTGGGTCAGTACCTTGAGTTAGAATAGAGAGTTTCTGTAATACTACAGTGATCAAGAGGTGGCTGAAACACTCAGTTGTCTTTTGGATTTACGCACTGTTGTTATCCCCACCCTGTCATGGGTTTTTGCTTGCTTAGTGGCACAGGCAAGGTCACAGAAAATCGGAGTTACAGATTTCCTTCCCTTCCTGACTACAACTCTGCCACTTCATCTCATAGGAATTGTTTCCAATAGACATTCCTCTCTGACTGTGCCTGCTGCTTGTTCTGCAGCTACTGAAAGATGTGCCAAAAGGTGCTGCTTTCCATTTTTTTTCCATTTTCGCCAGTATTATTTCAAGGCATAATCACACTTCTCCATGCTGAGTTCTCTGCTAATTTGAGATTGACCACAACAGCATTGCCCACTCTGGCTATGTTTTGCTTATAAGTTACTCTCCTTTTCAAAACTTTCTGGGGATTGCTCCAGGCTAACTTCTCTGTCTTGGTCTGCTTCTGACCTGCCTTACAGCTAAATTTGGCTGGTGAGAGATCTGTCTTCTCTCAACTCTATGCCAACTTGTGCGGTGTGCATTCAAACCTCAGCTGAAATATTTCCTCACTTCTGCTTCCTAATTCACTGCTTCTTCCCTTGGTCTATTATTTGGGTGAGTAATTGCATCTGTTGATCTAAATGCTGAGTATTGTATCTGTTTCTTTTATCTCTGCTATTTTTCCAGCCTTACTCTATGAGTAATTCAAGTGAAGGTGAGTAATGCAGAGGCAGTGAGCATGGTGGCTGTTTGGAGATGGAAGACAGTGTATTCCAGAAGCATTAGTACTTGCTAAACACAGGACTGCTGTGCTAAGGTACAGCTCTGAACACTTGCAGGCTTTAAGGATGGCTAAATGTCGAGTTTGGTGTCAGATAACTAGGGTGAAGAAGACACTTAGTGCTCAGAACATGATACAAGTTCACCCCAGATGCAGAATCCTTTGACCTAGAGTATAATTCATAGTATTTCTTGGAACTTTGGTGGTACTTTAGAGACCTCTCCTGGAAATTACCTTTGCCAGCACTTGCACTTGAGTGTGTGTCTTTTGCACAAACACTGCAGAAATGTTCCTATGTTGGATATCTGTATTATGGGGAGCCCGAGGAAGGTAACAGAGCTGTCAGATCTGACAAAATTTGTCGCAGAATAGGCAAGTCCAACACATTCTTCAAATCACACCTTACAGACGGCAGTGCCTTTGTGTATGTTACTGCTGAGAGGGGCATAGCCAGAGAGATGAAGTGGGGAGAAAGGTTTCCTCCCACTACTTTCACTTCTGTATACAGAAGGCTGAGAGTGAACCAGACAAAAATGAGATGTGTTTGCAAACACTTGGCAGACTTCGAAACCAGAGAGTGCCTTTTTTTCTGTGCATGCACCTTTTCAGACATGGCTGTTGTGTGAATGGGAGACATTGCTCATTCGAATCAGGATGGAAATTTCAGTCCAAAGGCTGGAATTCACAAAACTGTCAAGGTTAAATGAATCTGGAGCAAAAGCAAAGGGGGCTTCAGAAGGTTAAATCGGTAAGCAAACACCACTACATGTTTCAGGCTTTAAATTATGAGTCATGAGTGTTAAAGATTTGAAGGTATCAGCATAGCACGCTCCTTTTATCACAAAACAAACAACTTAACTCACTGAGCACATTTACAGAGGTCTCATTCTTCTCCCACGCTTGGCTTCCAGGCAGATGCGGAGCTACTTGAGTAAGGAAGATCGCCTTTCCTATAGGACAGAGAAACATGAAATGGCTAATACTGAAAGCAGATATTATTGCAGAGGTGCTCTACAATGAATCCACGATTATTCTCCACAGTCAACTCTTGAGAGTGCATTTACTCCCACGGTGTATTTGAGAGCCAAGTAAAGAAATGTGTATTAAGGTGGAAAGAAGCCCTACTGTGCATCCAGCAGGGCACCTTCATGCATGTTGTCTTCTGTAGCACACAACAAGGATGAGAGGAGCAGAAACAGGTCCCAGCATACCTGTGCCTGCACACACTTCCCAAAATCTCATACTATAAGGTCCCCAGGGCTTCCAAGCACGAGGCACAGCTTGCAGATTCAGCTACTTGTGTATATTCTGAGGCAGTTTATCTGTAATTCGGTTAAGGCTTTTCCAGCTCGACCCCCTCCAGCTTACCACAAAACAAGGATTTATCACATCCAGAACCCCGGTGAGTAATGTTAAAAAATAACAGGAGTGGCAAACACTGGTCTGGGTTAGCTCCTTGGTTGCAAAGATTGCACTTGGGGGTTCTGCTGGAATCTCCCAGGATTTTCTGCTAATGGAATGGGGGGAACTGTGCCATTTTTGGAGTGTGGTAGAAGCCAGGAGGAGTTGAGGGAAATCTGAGATCACTGGGGTTCAGCAGGAAGCACTGTCAGTCCTCTCACTGCAGTGGCTGTGATGGTTGTCAGTCCTGCAGGAGACACCTGGATCCCCTCCACAGCCCCACTGCTCCTGGAGGTTGATGTTAAACACCTGCTCAGGTCCGTGTCTTCCCTACAGCATCCCTTGTGTTGTGGTTTGAAAGTCAGCTCCAAAGATAAGGCTATGTGATTAGTGTGTCTTTTAAACCAAAGTGTATCTTAATCAGTCTGATTTACTGTCTGATTCAGCACATTAGCTGCAGCTTCCTAAGCTCCGTGGTGTAATGAATATGCATACTTTCAACAGTTGCAATTAGCAGGCATCCACTGCTGGGGAAAACAAACTACCCAGGGCATAATTCCACCCTTCCCATTGTTACTTCAGTGGGACATTAGCTTAAATGCAAGCCCCTGGATCCACCCTACAATGCAATGGTTAATAGGCTCCCGTGTTTCAAAAAACTATTTAAATAGCAAGGTTTGTGTCAATTGTAATTTTACCTGAATGAGTTTGCCTATTACTCAGTGACCCAGGCAGGCAAATTGAAAGTACAAAGCACATGCAGTACAGTACAGTACCTATATCAGTGTTTGTTTTGAGACTGGTCATTTGGGTAAGCTGTCTCCTCTCACTGAAAGAAATAGAATTAATTAGTAAACTTCAAGAAAGTAAAAGGGTTAAGCCTTTCCTTCGGGATTCCCAGCAGATAAGTTCAGCACTATGCAATTGTCATGAGAATTTATGAGGCAGAAGCTACTGGAGTAACCACCAAAAATATGCACAATTAAAATTAGATTTCTCTTCTTGTCCTTCAGCTTAACCCCTTGGTGCACCATAAGCTGAAATGTTTGTGGATTTGTTTTTTATTTCCCAAAGGCTTTTCAGACAGCCTAACACAAAATTGAAGCTATGATTGGTATATTTAAGCCCTGGGTTTAAGTTCTGCTCACAGCCGACATAGTGATTTGCAAAGAAACATTTTCACACAGTTATTTCATAAAACCATTTATATTTAATATAAATCTGTCAAACATTCAAAACCATATGTGAAGTAATTTAAAATGCTTACAAAGTCGTAGAGCATTGTGCTTTATTGCATTCACAAGCAGAAAAAAAGGGCAAGACCTGCTGCAACAGAAATCTGAGCTCAAGCTTATCCAAAGCTGAAAGAGATAAAGGTATCCTGTTGCTCTGTACACCCAGGGGAGGGAACTGAGTTGCACCCTTCCATGGGTCTGCTTCCTCTCTGTATGTGGCTTTTGCTCTCCTGTTCCACCCACACCAACCTCATCCTCTGAAGCTGTGTGTGGATTTGGGCAGTTGAGATTTGGAGAGGCTGTTGACCTCTTAGCTAATGAATGCCAGTCCCTCCATCAAAATAATATTTCTGTTTCATCTGGTGCTTGTCCTGAATAGAAGCTGCTAATCATGAGTCAAGTAATAAGCTCTTTGCAGAGCATGAGACCAGCTTCTTTTCCTTTCCTTGGGAGAGGTACTAGGTGTTCAAGGAAAGGGAAAATGATGGTTCCTCACAGCATGCTAATGCATCTGAAGACGGCCAAGAAAAAGAGAGGAAGTAGTGCAAGTGCTGCCTCACTTAAATATCTTATCCTATTTACCTCCAAACTTTCCAACAATATTGCACATTATCATAAAATCCGGCCTGTGAAAATTCAAGAAGACAGGTTTAACTGTTGCAAAACTAAGTAGTGATAGGGAGACAAGATCAAGTTTATAATGACAGGATATTTTCTACTTAACTGTGGTGATATTAGATTCCTTCTATACGTGCTGAGCCACTGCTTGCATTTATTTATTTTGATAAAAGGTAATAGCTACATCTGTTTACAAATTAATATAAATTTGTTGTATTCGTAGAATCGTTTGGGTTAGAAGGGGCTTTTAAAAGTCATCTAGTACAACCTCCCTGCAATGAGCAGGGAAAGCTTCAGCTAGAACTGGTTGCTCAGAGCCCCATCCAACCTGACCTTGAGTGTTTCCAAGGATGGGAAATCTCTCTGAGGCACCAGTACTAATGTCTCACAACCCTCATTGTCATAATCTAAATCAACCCCCTTTGAGTTTAAAACCCTTTGTCCTATCTTAAGTTTGGTTCCATCTTTTTTTCAGGCTCCCCTTTCATTCTATGGTCTCCCCAGAGCCTTCTCTTCTTCAGACTGGATAAACCCAACCCTCTCAGCCTTTCTTCATAGAAGAGGTATTCCATCCCAATTTTGTATCATATTTCTGATGCAGAAATAGAGTTGGTGGGAATTTGCCTGCGTGTCATTTGGAATTGAGAATCACACTAACTTCAGGACCAATCCTGATGCCTGCCTTGGTGCTCTTTCTGTGGGGATACACAAGAGTTGGGGAGCAATAAGCTCACTCTCTGTTGGGTTAGCCCTTTAGTGATGTGTATTGGACCTTGGTGTATCACGGGTAAATTCAGCTCTGGTCATGTCTGACACCACAAAAGATAAAAAATTGGACAGTGGAAAAAAACAGGATCAAAATGGACTGACAAGCTAGGTTGGAAGGAGAAAGAATAGAGCATTGAAATGGGTGGGCACATGAAAATTGCACCCTAAAATTCTGACCTGGCCCTCCACTAATTACAATACTTGTATCTCTATTCACACACAACACCATGCATTTGATCTACTTGTGCCTGGATGTTGGTAGGACAGTAGAAGGAGGAATTTCTTGTCCCTGATTCAGGATATTGGCTTACTTTTAGATTAAAGAAATGTAGTTTGTGGAAAGGAATATATTGTAAGGAATACGCTGAATTAATTCCTGAAAGGCAGAGGGAGAGAATGGAAAGAGATGGCTAATGAAGACAACTTAAGAAGGAGAGTTATTTGGCAGATGCAGACTCCTGGTCAATTTGTGCTCTCAAGTAGATGCTGAGATGTCAACTAGAGAGGAGAGAGAGAAAGGAAGGGAATTTAGCTTCATGATTGTGCATAAAAATAACATTAAAGCTGTCATATAACCGTCTCCTATCCATCTCTTCCAAAATGTAAGTCTGAGTGGTTTGCAAAATCCTTTCAAATGAGCCTACCCTGGTTCAAACACTGGGAAGTGCATTGTGACAGGCTCTTAACAGCAGTAGGCACCATATGTAACTGTTGCTGCTCTTTGTGGATGTGCCGTGCATGCATATGCCCAGCAATGAAACATGTGTATGGTGAGTGAATGAAAAGCAGCCCATGAACTCGCTCTCTTCTTGTTTTCTCTGTGTGAGGCAAGTGGATTTATGCGTATCATGTGCACATACATCATGAGTGTAAGAAACAATCAGCTGGAGCATTTGAAGGCTGTTCTGTGGATTGCCTGCCTGACTCCCTGAGGCGTGCCTTGCTAATTTTGTTCTCCTTTTAGAAAGAATATTTTTCTTTTTTTATTTGCTTTGACTTCTCAAAAAAAAAAAAAAGAAAAGCCAGCACATATGAAAAGCATTTTTTTCCTAAAAAAGCACAGTTGCAAGTGCAATGTGGGGGAACGAACCTCAAAATTGTTTCCAATTCTGATACTGTTTTTGAAGTCTGTGTCTCAAAGGCCTTCCTTACAGTTGCAGAATAGCTCATCCCAGGGTGCCATGTGATTGTGGAGCCAGCTTCTGTGGAGGATCAGTTGAGGAATGGTCCTGGGCAACTGCAGGAGAGGTCAGACCCTGCAGGAGTCTTGCGTAGATATTGATGGTTTGTTCTGTCCTCTGATCTTTGCAAAGACCCTTCTGGGAATTAACACCACTCTTGCTGAATGAAGTAGCCTACTCCCCTTTCCTACCAACCCTGCACAGTGAATGTCTCACTTGTGCTAGCTGGGAGTTTACCCCCATCATCTACAGAGATGCATTATCCTCATTGCATGGTCTTCAGCAGCACAAGTACTGCCACTCTCTCCTGGTACAGAGCAAGTGACTCTCCCGGGAAAGTCAGTCAGTTTAATCTATTTCATCCTTAAGGAAAATGGGACCCCAGAGGCGGCGTGTGACTTGCCCAGTTAGTGTGGCAAATCCTTAGTGGCACTTGGAGTCTGCAAGAGCTGAGCTGGTGGATGTTTGTTCTCAACACAGGTTTGTGCACTGATCAGCAGGGCCTGACTCACCTCACCTGAGCAATTGTTACCTAAGCCTGCATGGTTGGCTGCTCTCCATGCTCCTGCATGCTCCCTGTGCATACATATTGCCTGATGAACGCACACCCTGTTGAGTGTTATTACTTTCTTAATGTGCTGCAATTTTCCCCCCAATATTCTAACTGAGAATGATTGTTGCTATAGAACATCCTCCCTCCAGTTTCCACAACCCGTGTTTATTTCCAAGAGCACATTTTGCATCAGCTGTCACTCTGGTCTCACTGAAATAGAAGTTTCAAGTTCACAGAACAATAAAAGATATAAATTACCTATCGTAATTAACTGAACAGCATGAGCAAGCCTTCAAACACCAGACTTTGTTATGCCCTGATTATGCACTGCGCACACACAAGAGCTTAAGCACCTCTGCCCATCTGTCTGTGCTGGGGACTGGGCACTGCCTGATCTCAGCCCAGCAGGCAGCTCTTGGTGCCACAGTCCCAGCTGGTGCCAGGTTACAGGTGCACAAGAGAGCTTGCCCGTGCTATCCATCTTTTATGGCCATCCTGCCCCATCCTTGTTGGAGCCCTGGGCAGGCCCAGGAGGGGAGGAGAAGGAGAGGCAAGTGTCATTTTCTGTGAAAGGCAGGGTTATTTTCCAGCCTGTACAACTTTGTGGAGAAATCCTGGATGCCCCTGAGATTTATCTGCTAGCCCTCTCCATAGGTTTCAAGTAGCTGAGAGACCTTGCTCTTCTTCTGGAGGGGATGGGACAATTTCCTGCTGGAGTCCCCTGCAGCCTTCCACCTGGAGCTGTGTCACACATCCACTTCAGGTGTTTGCCCTCATTATACATCCAGAGTCTGATTTTGGACATCATCCATTACTGCTCTTTAGGAACTCCTGCAAGCCTCATTTCTCCACGTCTACTTGATATGCTGGTTTGAGGGAGCTGAGCTGGGCCTCCATGGGTCAGGGGCAGTGTTTAACCTCCTGGCAGGCCACTGGTGTGCCGGCAGTTAGTTCAGCCCTTCGTCATTTTGACAGGTGATTCCACACACGCAGACCCCAGAGGAGAGAGCATTGCTCATTTTTAGGTGAGGGCAGTCAGTGAGCCTCTGGAAGGAGAGTTAAAACTTATGTCTTGCTCAAGTTATATGCTGGAAAAAGTTAGAGACAGGAGTTTTGATTGACTGCAGCCGAGGAAATGTTTATGTGCACAGTCGTCGCGTATTTCCACATCAGGAGCATCCTCGGGAAAGGTCACTGTGCTTAGGAGCTGAATCCTTGCCGGGAGGCTTTACAGGTGTTCAGACAGCTTGTTAACAGCAGGAAACACAGAGAGCGTGAGCCCTTTTGTGGCTCATTAAAAGTCCAGGTGAATGTGTAAACTCGGGTCTATGCTCTTTCTGACCCCTGGTTTTGGTCTTTAAAATGTGTGATCTGTATTTAAGTCTGTGTAATGTGAATCTTTCTTTACTTCTACTTGAACACTTGGTTTTTTGCTATGAGATGGTGTCATAGTAATGGACCCAAAGCTAAGAGCTCCATGTCAATATGTGAGGCAGCCCTTACAAGATATTTGAATGTTCCTATACCTAGCCAGCCAAGCCAACACAATATTCTAGGATGTTGAACACTGTGTCTGTGAGGAGGTTTCTTGATAAAGTTTCATAGTTAAATTTAGAAATTATAATTTATGAATTATGATTTGTGTTGAATGGGGGTTTCTTGCCATACAGTATGGACATGGAGAGAGAGCATGAACTTTTGGCACAGTCCAGAAAGCTCAGGAGAAAGTTCAGCCTGTACAAATCTTTCACGGAACAACCATCACTTTTGATAAATTTTTTTTATTGGAGAAAATCTGGCACATTTATTATACTTCTGGGGTTTATGATATTGTATTACTTTATTGTTTTATATTAGTACTTTATATTGTAATGTTTTGACATTATTGAAACAAATTATTATTTCCTTGCTGGAGAAAACAACTAGTGAAATAATATGTTCTGAGAGCCCAAAAATAATTTTTTATTCAGCCTTGGCACTTCATGGAAAATCTGAGAGTGCTGCTTTTCAGAAAAAAAAAAAAAAATCACACTTCATCTATTGGAATTCCTGACCAGAACTACTGTAACATTGTACTACATTAACCCTCAAAGGATTAACAAGCATTTAAATCAAAGCTGACTGAATAAATTGTAATGAATAATTTATTCAATTAATTTCTTTTCTGTTTTCTCTTTACCAGTTTTTCTATTAATACATTGTGCCTAATTTAGTTGTTGTTTGAAATATTTTACTAATAATTTCTGTAAATTATCTGATCAGGAAAATATATTAAATTTAACAGAATATGTTTTTATAATAGAGAAGTTGAAATGGAGTTTTATAGTACCACAGGATGTACATATTCTTGGACTACTTCTTGCAAAAAGAAGAATATTATCTGCAACTCACAGGTGCTTGAAGTAATTTCTATTTTGACATTTCCTGTTTTCATTGCTATTTGTACACATAAGAAAAATAATATGTAAGAGAGTCTCAAGCTATCGGTAGGTGTTCAAAAACAAGTCATGGGATGCATTTGATATTCAAATTTTCTTGAATTTTATTTGCATTCATAAGATGCATAGCCTCTGTTTATTCTCTGATTGGATGATCTCAACCTTCCAGATTATTTTCTTATGGGACTGTTAAATTACATTTTAAGTCTCAGTGTCCAAGATTGTCCTAGGATGTTTCAAGGAAAGTTTCTGCCCTAAAGCCACTCACAGGTGTTTTTGCTGTCAGCAAAAATTAATTCAGAAAGGGTGGGTTTTTTTAATATATCAGGTCTGGAAAGATTTAATATTTCATTTTTCTAGTTAGAATTCCTGAATGAGTCAAAGGAGTTTTTTTTTCTGGAAAGGCACACAGCAGTATTTTTTAAAGTTTAAACTGACTTTACCTAAGCCATACTCTGCACATCTGTCCACTAGGCTCTTTGTTTTGTTTTGAGGCATGGGGTGGTTTTTGGGAGAGATATCCCTGCTCGCTTCCTTCGTTGCACTGGAAAACCTCCTTCAAGCTTGTCCCTCACGGCAGTCACCCACAGCAGGGGTGAGCCCTCTGTGCCAGCAGCTGTGCTGGTAAGGAGCACTGCCAATCCTCAATCTCCAGCTATAGCCCACAGCAGTACTGGGGTAGGTTCCACTAAGGAGGGAGTTGCAGGGTGAAATAAAATATTTATATATATATATATATATATATATGTACACACACAGAGGAAGAAAAAAGAAAACTTGCTTCCTCTGTGTCTCAGTGGTGACTTTGCTTGCTGGGCTTTGTGGAGGGTTAGCAGACAGTGGGAGGATGACAATGACAGGAAGTGCTTTCTGCATGGTGGTCATCAGCATCTGAAAAATGAACAGGAAGGTTTCTAAGGTTTTATCTTTCTTCCTTGCTTCTAGTTGGTTGCATGAAATGAGATTCCATTTTTACTATCTACACAGATTTTTGATTAATTAATAACTCGGCACTACTTTAAAATCTAATTTTAATTGGAACTTTTCTAGAAGCTAAAATAATTATTCTTCCATCTTTTCCCATCATTCTATTACTGATGTGAGTAGAAACTCCTCTGTATAATGCTGTACCCTATTCCCACACAGCTGAAAATGTTAGCATGACCCACTGGAGAGCGGGGATAAGCTGCAATGCCCCCCCTGAGGGTCACTGCACTGTTCCCATGCCTAGAATACTTTTGCATCACTTGGTATCCTCCCTCTGGTGCAGCTTAACTCCACTCTCTGAAACAGAGACGTTTTCCCTCCTAGGACAACTTGTTACATCTGCAATCAAAGTTTAACTGGAGCAGTGATGAGATTGTGTCCAGAGGGACACTTCCTCTCAGGCAGGTGAGGGACAAGGGCCAGAGCCAGCATAAGGGCAGGAGCAAGCCTTCACAGAGCACTCTAAGGACAAAGTGTGAGGTGCTCACCTGTGCAACTACTGCAGCAATAACATTTCTTCCTGGGCAATGCTGAGATTTTCCAACATAAACTAAAACTGAGGGACACTGTGTTGCCTTTTTCCCAACCTGGAAAGGAAGCTCGAGGTAATTTTAGTAAGGAGGTAATATAAAAGGGGATCTTTATTGGAAGGCCTCCAGAGGCAGTTATGGAAAGACGTCCACAAAAGCCCACCCCCCTAGGGGTGAGTACATTTTAGAGGTTTTAGGAATATAGCATAATTGATAAAAGGCACCAATTGCAAGTGATGATGCAATTCCCCCCCCCGAGTCAAGCCCCTTCTCTGCCCCCGCCCTTCAGCACTGGTTGTACTTTGTCCATGAGAATGGATCTCTAAGAGTTGTTCTTAGCCTTGGTTCCCAGGAAGAACCAAGACAGCACAGGGCCTTGTACCTCCCAGGGCCTGGAGCTCTGGAATTTGTTTTGTCTTTCTGCTTAAGAAAAAGTACTGGGAAAACTAGTCACTAATACAATTGACTACAGAGCTACAAATATAGGTGTGAAGAGTACAGAGAACATAAAAAAGAAAAAAAAAAGGCAAAACCTAAACGGCATCAACTGTGTCTAAGAAGCAGCTTTGTATCTGACCTACAGCACTCAGACCCAGAGGAGACTCAGCTACGTATATATAATGACTTTAAGGGCAAAATATTTGCCTTTGGAAAGGCTCTCTTTTTTCCATCATGCTTGACAGAGGATAAATATAGCTTCCAGCTGTAGCCTTCTTGAGCAAAAGCCCATCCTGAACACACAGATTCCTGTGCAGGTGTTTCAATTGATTTTGAAGGGGCCAAGGCTTTCCCTCTTTCTCTGTTTAATTTGTCTGGGCAGGACTCCATGCACCCTTGGCACTAATTCAATGAGAAAGAGCAGTGTGCTTTAGTAAAAAGAGACTTTAGGATGGTCTTGTCAACGCCAATGTGAAGGCAATTTAAGCAATTTTGACTTAAGAACTGGCTTTTCACATACCAGTATGATGGTTTGGGAAAAGTTAGCAATTTCGGAGTGATTAATAAAACCCCACCTCTCATTTGGATATTAATTAATTCTTCTGTTACAGGAACAGCTTTTGCTGTTAACTACAAGTGGTCTGACCTTCAAATAAAATGATACGTACCTTAGAAGGAGAAATATTCCAGGGCCTGTTGGTATCGTGGCACCATCTCTATGTGCTTTTCAGGCATTTGCACATTTCTCTACTGCCAGTTCTGATAAAGACCTTACTCCGAGAAAAATCTGGTCCTTAACAGCTCTGTGTTATTCAGCAGTTGTCTCATGCTGTATGAATGATGCAGCCCATAACAGTGGACATTGACTCTGTTCTGGTCATTTTAAATTACTTTTTTTTGTAAAGAGTTTAGGCTTACTCCTGATAATCTTTTCTGGTTTGGGATTGAAAGGCATTTCTTCGAAGCTTTTCAGTTCCCTAGAATTCTTTGCTTTATTAATATAACATAATAAATAAAGAAATCCAGGACATTCCTTCTAACACCATCAAAGCATTTAATAAGAAATGAAAGAGGATTTCTTTTGTTTCTGCAATTATGACTACTGAAGCAAGCTATGGTAGTGAACATTATTGGGTTTTTGATAATTTTGTTACTTGAGAGCAGCTTAGACTACTGTGCATGTGGTTACAACCCGTTATCGCAGGAGAACATAAGGCAGTGAATGCCATATGAGCAGCAGTCTAATGCAGGCGGGGAGAAAACTGATTTTTGTGGGTAAAGCATTCAATTAGGACATTAAAAATATCTGGCTTATGTATGTCCCTCAGCTATATGGTTTTTTGGGTCCTTGGAGCTGTTGTTTAGGGGTGAATCTTCAAAGACATTTATGCATTCTGCTCTCATGGGATTAAAAGGGACTTCACTGACTTTGTGAGCTTTGTCCTTCTGAGTCTGGTTTCCACCAGGTGATGATGATTCTTTCAAATCCTGTGTATTGCAATTGCAAGCTTTGGACAAAAAGCATTTTCAGTGTATGTCATTTCATGAGCTGCCAAAATGGAGCCAGGGACCAAATATATAGAGACTGAGCAAGGATTATACCGTACTGCACGGGGTGTGTGTGTGTGTGTGTGTGTGCATGTATTCATGTGCACACTGTCTCTCCAGTAAGCTTTTCTGTGCCTTTCTAGCTTTTTAGTGCCAAGGTAAAAATGCATTTCTATCTTTCATGTCTTCTTAAATCGCTTTCCTGACTTCCCGTTCTTCATTTTTCATCTGATTTGAATCTAAGTTATGAAGGAAGATGAACATCTGACTTGCTGGAAAGCATCACTCCTGTGAATAAGAACTATGTTGAAAGATGTTTCAATTATCCACAGAAACAAGTGCTTTTAAAGCAGTTAAATCTGTTTTCTTACAGATTTGATTTCTGTGTGTGCATTATATTGCACTGTATAATGTGCAAAACATACAAAGGGCAAAGGGAGTGCTATGAATATGCTTCTGACTATGTGCAATCTACTATATTATACAACATGAATTTTGTTTAAAAGTTAAGACAAAACCTTATTTCAAATCAGGATGACAGAATGACGGAAGTGTCATATGACTATATGGAAAGGCTATGTCTGCATATTTTAATCATAGCTTTTCCCCAGCTTGCTTTTAAAAGGAAATTCGGGAAAATTTTAGTGAATTTCACACAACCCTTCGGTTTTGATAGAACTACAGTAACAGAATCTGGTTCCATAAATCTTTTCTCAATGAAGTCTTTATAAAACCTTAATTAAAACACACTGTCTCTACTAGTTCAACAGGAAATCAGATAACAAAGCGATGGCACCCAATATGCTCCTCTAGATGAAATAATTTCCTATTTCATTTACAGTCTTAATGAATGCTTCACTTTCTCTTCATTAAGTCTATATGCATCTCTCTTTGTCCTGGAGATAATATAACTACTGGCACTACAGGCTGTGCTTATGCAATTGTTATTTTTAAGACCATAAAGCACATGATACAGTGTTACAGGAGCTGCCGTAATGAAACCAACGGCACTGTCACTGTGCTCACGATCATTTACACCATAGACTGATCCAACTCCTGGCACCAAGTAACAGCTGCTTTGAAATTCAGAGGAGAGGCCATCAAATTCTTCCAGAATTTCACGTCATGAAAGAAGAAGCCGGTAGCCCAAATTATTTGATTTCTCCTGTACATACTATTGGTATCAATATTTTAATTACCAGAGGAAAGAGAAAGTATGTCCAGCCCACCTAGCATCTAAGCAGCCAGTGTCCTGTGGGGAAAAGAAAATGAAAGAAAATCCAGCCAAAGTTCATTAATCTGAAAAATTGTCAGTCTTATTTTTCTTTGTGTCCTGATCCTGTTTGCACTCAGTGTGTTCACATATGAGTGAAAAGGAAATTTCAATCAACAGTTTATGCAGTGTGTCCAGTTTTCATGCATTCATGTGTGACCTTTTCTTACCCTGCAGGTACAATTGGTTTCTCCGTGACATATACTTTATTAACTTTTTCATGCTGGGATTGCATTGAAGTGATGTTGCTTTTGCCCCCAGGAGTCGCATCAGGTGACAGGCTTTCGAACTGCAATTTACAGAAATGGTCTCCTGCAGATGTCCTGAGGAGGATAAGAATCTCCTACAGAGTGGAGAAACTGTCCCTGCCACTTAGAGAGGTGGTGTCTCATGGTTTGTGAGCAATATCAATCTTGTGGGCCCTTTAAAGCAATTTCCATTCTTATACATTCTTCACCACTCTCATCTTTATTGTACTCTTCAGTGGCTCTGCAGGGCTGTGAAGACCCAGGGATTTCTTTCTCAGTAGCAGCCATTTCAGCTTCATTGCTCCTCTGTAAAACTTTGTCTCTTCTCCTGGGAGTCAGCAAAAAGAGCATAGATCAACCAGGAAGAGCAGAAGGGAAAATGGAGAGCTGAAGCAAAAGGCAGAAAGACCAGCCAAGCCAAGGAGCCAGTGTTTCTGTCCAGGCTGGCCAGAGGGCCAACTCTCAAAGGCAGAGTTGATCAGGTGAAAAACAGCTAAATAGCAGCAACACCATTTTCCTTAACTCAGGATCTGATCAAAAGCCTGCTCAGTTCAGTGGAAAAAGGCTTCCACTGAGATCAATAGATTTTAGATCTGTCCTCCAAATGTGTTCCATCTTTGGTAATTAAAGTAGCTTTTGCTGTTTCCTGTTCATCTTAGCATCACAGATTCCATGATTCTGTTATGGAAGAAGTATACTTGCTCATGACTAACAGGTGGAATGGTGCCAAGGAAGCCTCTACTCCAGAATCTGACCTGTAAAACTTTTATTTCTCGTAAAGATGTGAAGGCAAGAAAAAATCCAGAGTGGTTCTCAATCTCTTGGTGTGCTTCAGAACAGCATGACACAGCAAATCCCCAGCTTAGTGGCTGCAAAAGAAGTGCTGTTCATTTGGAAACACCATGAAACAGGAGCCCAGAGCTTTATTATTGCCATTCTGGAAGTCAAAATGATGAAACGAACTGCTGGCTTTCATTATAATTCCACCAATGTTCCTGCAACAGCCTTTGTTAAGGAAATGGGAAATAAGCAACTAAATTCCCTTCTGAGATCTCACAAAATATTGTGTGCATTAAGAAAAAGGATTGCAGAATTGTAGCTTTTGACTGCTGTTTCTTTGGTCCAAACATCACTAGGAATATTATTTTTAAGAGGGATAATTTGAGACATGAGGTCTACATCTGACTCTAGGCTTCAGTGAGTAGGACCACTCATCAAAGCCCAGATGTGAGTCTCTTCACCAGCTGTTGCAGTGTCCCAGACCATGCTCACCCAGGGCTGGAGCTGTGCTCTTGAGTCTTTCCCACCAGCATCCAGCACATTTTGATTGTCTCTGTTATTCTGAGCAGTAACAATGCTCCTAATTACTAACAATAAAAGAAAGGGTCAAGAGTGCTTATTTTGGTCCTCTGTCCACATGTTTTTATGTATCCAGAGTTTTTATGTAGATATTGGCAGAGAGCTAAAGGAAACCCACAGGTCTTTTTCTACAAAGTGAGAAATTACAGAAAATAAGCCTAGGGGGTACATTAAAGGAACATAAAACAGAACAAAACCCTATTACCAAGAAAATACTCTCCATCTTTGTCCTGACCACAGAGAAGTGAAGCAAATCTCTCTCTTTTCTTCCAGCCATGGATGTTTTGATCATGATCAACAGCTAACACTTGACAATGCTCAAAGATATAGCTGGGCATGGAACAGCTGGAGAAACCAAGGGAGACACCAGGACTGCATTGCCACATCCCTGCAGGAGATTCCTACTGCGTAAAATATTCCAGCAGTCAAGCAGCAATTGCCAACCCGTCAGCCTGAGGGAGAGCTCTGTGAGTGAAAGGCAAGCACTGCCCTCCTGGAGGCAAAGCTGCAGGTAAATAGGCACTGCTGATCTGCCACCTGTGGCATTGCTGGGCTTGGTGTGGTGCTGAACGCAATGAGGTTATGCTTTTAGCTATTCATTGGCACTTTTGCCCATATTTTACATGTCTCTTCTTCCATTCTCCTACTTGTCTAGCCTTCCCTCACAGTTAACCACTGCTGCTTGGTGTATGCTGTAGGGAGAAGTCTGTTTCAATTACCATGGCAGCACTACACCTCTGCTGATAACAAATAGCCATTGTGCTCCTGGCCCCAGGAAAAGGCACTGTAGGGAATTGTGCCTCTGGTTTGCAAGCAACAGTTCAATTTCCTAATTTATTTTCATTATTCAAAATTTCACCTGCGCCCTCTCACTTTTCTCTGCCATCTACAGTCCCAAAGAAGAAAAAGAAGGTGTTAATCCTACTTCTTTAACGATCCCAGCTCTTCAGGGGCTAAAATGGGGCTTCATATGTTCTGAGATGTATAAGAGCACGAAAATTTACTCCACCTTCATATTGGTCAAACATGCTAGCAGTTCACTGAAAGATTGTCTTCAGTGCAAGATGAGTGACACCTCACCATAACCAAGGAAGGAGAGAGATCTTCTGACTCCTCCATGTACAGTCAGGACAGTAAGAAGTGAGGTGACCTGTCCAGGGCAGTGGGCAACAGGGCCAGAAACTGAAAGCCATCTCCTGACTGCCAGACCCACATCTTCCTTCTGTCATCTCAGATTAAATGGTTGAGGTCAGTGTGAGCAGAGGTATAAAATAACACAGACAAATGTCTGTGTTAGGTTTGCCAGCATGTGCTCAAAGTCATACTTACCAGATATCCTGAGTTAGGATTTCCCTGGATCACTGGCCATAATTCTCCATGTGCCAGCCTGTAATTTCTGAAAACACTGCTTTTGCTTCTATTTTTAAGTCCTGTTTCCTATAATTTTCTTCATAGTTATCAGGGCTGGATAGTTCTGTAAGAGCTAAGTCAGAGTGAGAGAAAACAGCAGTATGGGAGAAAAATGGCAGTGATGCCAATCTTTAAAAGGTTTGGAGGTTCAGACAGAGGTGTAAGCTTATCTGAACCTCTTTGGTGTGGAAATTGATACAGAATTTCATGAAAAACTTTGACTTGCTTGTAAGACATCTGGCAGATCAGAGCTTCAGCTGGGTTTGAAGCAACTTGAGAATGACCTTTCCTGCACTGTTTCCATATTTTGTCTTCCGGTCCATGGCAAATGAGAAGTGGAGAAGCACATGACGGGTTTTGGTACGTGGGGGCAGGCTCTCTGTCTCCCCATACTCTGTCCTTTGTCATCAACATGTTTAAGGGCACAGCCTGCAAACAACAAAACTCCCAGCCAACCAAAGTGTCCCTTTTTAAGCTTTACGAGAGTGTTTTTGGAGGTTGGCAGAGGAAGTATGCAAAGGTGAATAACTATTTTATGTGAGCAGGCTGATTTGTATGGGGGCCACTGGATCAGCTGGAAGCCTCACAATGCAGAGGTGATATCAGGATAAAAAATAATGTGAAACTGTGCAGCATAAATTCCCCCTGACATACATCCCATGCTGCTTCAGAGAAACTGATAGCTTGCTTGGATTGTAAAATAGTACAGGTTTTGGGCTTTTGTTTTTATGCAAGGCTAAAAATTCCTGACACTGTGATTGTTGCCCATGATATGAAAGTTGCATGTTATGATTCAGTGGTTTTAACTCTTAGAAAAAGCTCATCAATCACTGATTTTACATGTGTATAATTATTCTGCTGGATATCTCAATCCATTTTTTTTCAATGTGAGAGTCAATAGTTAGAGGGCTGTCAAGTCTATTCATTATAAAATGCTGTTGTCAAGAGTATACAACCAGGCTGTAAACACTTGTTCTAATCTAAAAAATTTGCACAGACTCTGATAAAGGAGGCAAATTTAAATAATGGGAAAAAAAAAAAAAAAGAAGAGAAAAATCCATAAGGTTGTTTCTACTTACATGTCCCTTATTGAAGGAAGTAAGAGGCACCCAGCTCTGCAGGCTTGGGATGAGCACAAAGCTACAGTGCTCCTCTCCTTTCTGCCAGCAGAGGGAAAGAAAAGGCTGCTATTATTCCCTCCTTCTTCAAATACTGCAGATGGTTTTCTGTCCCAGGCAAACAGCAGTGCAGATCCTGATGCCAAAGTCTGCACTCCATGCAGAGGTTTCTCTACCACAAATTCCTGTCCAGCAGGTGTCTTTAATCAAATCCAGGTCTACTCTCTGTTTTGTACAAAAGGTGTAATTTTGATACATGAGAGGTTCCATTAAACAATGTCATAGTTCCTTCTGCTCTGAAACTTTGCAGTAGGTAATCCAAACCAAGCCCTATACTGAGTTCTGGCAGGGAGACAGTTGCAGCAGGAAATGCCATGAATTTGCACCAGAGTTGGCACTGGAGCCTCCCTTGCTGTCACACCATTCATTGTGGATGGGTTTGGTTGGAGGAGTCCAGTGTGCTTCCCAGACTACTGTCCTCGGCTGTCTGTGCATGCAGCCATAGGCCGCCTGCCCAGATAAAACAGGAGCATGAGCTTGGATGAGGAGAGTGCCTGTTTGAAACATATTGGTATGTGCATGGATCTGCCTACAATCTGGGGCAGTTTTTGAAGTCCTCAGAACTGTTGCCACAGCTCTGCACTTACATTAATTTTTTTCGCAGAGGGTTGTGTGTTGCTACGTGGAGGAACAGTTTCTTGGATGGATAAGGAGGCCAGGATGATAAAACATTTGAGTCCCATCCAGCAATGGGAATATGGAAGAGCTCAGTCCCTAAGCCCTGAACACCTCCACCTCCACTGCCTTGTATGGCAGAGAGTAGTCATGCTGAAAATAACTTTCCCAATTTAGACAGAGAAGTCTCTGGTGTGTCCCCTTACTTTCACAAAGTAGGAGCAAGATGAACAAGTGAAGTGAGGGGAAATCTCTGGCTTCTCGGCATGCTGTTTCTGACAGGTGTGGGACTGTGTGTGTGTCTGCTCAGTAACCACAAAAATGGTTTTTTGCAAATCATTAGACATTTCAATACAGCGTTGTTATGGCTGGAGAAGCACCTTTTTGAAGAACTGGATCACTGCAATTGCATAAGCAGTTAATAACAGTATTTTTAAATGCCCAGTGGTTTCAAACAGAGCAATAAAGCACATCAGCAAATAGTTAGGGAAACAGCTGTGTTTATGAGTCCCAGGTGCATATCCCCATGGCACACTGTGTCTCCAGGAGCTGTGCAAATAGAAAGCAGGACAAAGCAGCCTTCTGTAGCATGGCACTGGATTAAAATCTCCCTGAAAGTTTCCTGCTTCATTCTGTGGATGCTTCTGCTTTATGAAACAGAATCTGAAGCCCAAAGTAATTCAGATTCATCCAGGATGTATAAAGAATGGGCTTGAATGCAGTTTTAGAGCACTAGGTCATTAACACTCCGGGCTATAGGGATGCTCTAGAGCTCGAAGGCAATGTTTCTTGAAACCCCTAGCTGTGCAGCAAATGAGGAGGGAGGCCTTCAGTGCCTGACACAAGTCCTTGATCTCCACCAAGATAATCACTGTATATAGCCACCACAGGCTGTGGCCACAATGTTGGTCAGTTTGTAGCTGCAGCCCCTGGGAGAGCTGCAGAACCACCTAGTCTGGAGGGGAGGGCTTTAGGGAGATCTCACCTCCAAGCAGAGACTGCTGAAGTCAGACCTGGCTTCTCTGGGCTTTATCCAGCGAGGCACTAGACACCTTCAAGGATAGAACCTGCACAACCTTTTTGGATAATTTGCACTAAAGTCTGATTGTCTCATGGTGGAAAAGTTTCTCCTTATATCCTTGCTGGACACACCCTCATTCATTTTGTGGCCACTGTCCTGTTCTGTGATCATACATCTCAACGAAGAGCTTGCTTCCATCTTCTCAAAAACCTCTTTGTAAGTACTGGCAGGCTGCTGGTAAGTTGTTTTTTTTTTTCCTCTGGCATGAATGAGCCTTGTTTCCTCAGCCTTATCTCACATAGCAAGAGGGATGTTGGTCGCCCTCTGCTTAGCTCATGCTGTTGGTCAACGTCCTTGTGTCTGGGGACACAAAACTGGAAAGAATAATTGCCACATAGCCTGACCAGTGCCAAGAAGAGTGAAATAGCATTGTTATTCACCATTCTAAATTTAAAGAAAATCTAGTAGGAAATATTTTTAGTCCTTTGTGATTTAACTTTTAGCTCAAGCCTAAAATCAGAATGAGCCCTAAAGAATCCATGAACTACTTTTTTTTTTTAAACCTTCCTCAAAGCGATACTAATAAAAAATTGCTGAAGATGTAAAAAAGGTTCAAAATCCTAGTAATTCATCCACTACAATTAAAAAATTCTTATCTTTCATTTCAGCACTTCTGGTTCATTTGTGCATCAGAGACCATGGGGACGAGCAAGCATCGCAGGTAAAGATGTCAGCTCTGAGCTATTTTAGGGAGCAACATTCTTGCCTCAGGACCTCTGAGAGAAGGGAGCAGCCAGCTCAGAAAGGCATGAAGAAATAGGATGACCTAGGAATTTCCAGGCTAGGACTCTGGAGGGGTTTCTGAGTGCTGTATTGCTAACAGAATTGTACCTTTCCAAGGGGGATATTAAACACAGTGTTGCTAGGCTTCTAATTCACCTTGGTGAGTTGGAAGGCTTCCTTGTGTAGCTGCTGGAGCATGTCACTGGCACCTGAAACTGCTTCCTCAGGAATGGTAGACTGTGGCAGAGCCAGTAATATCTCACAGACCAGTGGAAATATGAATATGTTTTAATATATGTGTATTTGAAAAATGCCACCGGTGAACGGCCAAAGCTGAAAGACTCTGACTTTATTACCCAGACTTTCCGTGAGATTTTATTCTTTTAATCCTCCAGGCAATAATTCCCCCATCTCTTTGCTCCTAAAATCAGATTTAATTTTAATTTTTTTGAGAATAAATTGCTGTAAATCTTTGGAGAGTCCTCAGAAATGTGATAGCTGCTGTGTCAGGCATTTTGGTTGAAGAAATTCTGCAGCTGAGTTGATGGAAAATAACCTATTGCTTGCTTTTATTAACCATTGCCTGATTATTTTTTTTCCTAAGAGGCTCAACTACAACTGGTCACAAGTTGGTGTTTCATCTAGGCAGAGATTAAGCCAAAAATGTGTCAAAAGTAAATAGGTAACCCACGGGGATAATGCTACCTTAATACTGTTGAAGGATTTGAATATATTTTGTGAGATGGTATTTTTGTATTTCTTCCCATTCTCTCTCCTTTGTTTTGAATGCAGATGGGTTATACGAGCATTTCTTTAACTCACAACAGCTTTCTGAATCTAAAATGAAGCATTTCAAAATTAAAAAAGGCTAAGTCAGAAAGACTGAGACAGCAACCAGCCCTCTCAGAGAACGTTGTTTGGAAGTTGTATTATTAGAGGTGCTGGAGCTGAGAGAGGAGAGCGTGTGCACAAAATTCTCTGCATCACTAAATACGACTTTCAAAACCTCGTAATATCTTCTGTAAAAGCTACCATCCTGTCAAACATTTTTGCAGTTGATCTCTTTGTGGCTGAAACTATAAAGAAAGCTCAAATAAAGTCACAACTATTTTTGCTATAAAAAAAAGCCACATCCTTTTCCTTTTGTCTCCGTGTTCTAAACCCCTGGCTTTACAGCATTTGATCAAGCCTTCAAAAAGACAAAACAAAATTTTCCCTCAGGCATAGAGCCGTCTTGGGAAGTTTTGGCTCAGGATACAGATATTTCTGCAAAAATGAAAATAAGATCTTGGAAACAAAATCCTACAGCAGCCATAAAGCCATAACTGTGCATCACTGTGGTGGTTTTAGCTATATCTAGAAAAGCTGGGGGATTGATAATATCACTGAAGAAGACTGAAATGGGGCTGGGAGTTGTGATGAGGACAGGGCACCCTGAAAAAGCACAGCTGCTTTTCCAGCTCCATGTCAGGATACAGCCATGCAGCAGCAGACAGGCAAAAGGAGATGCTTTTTGAGGCTTTTGTAGCCTCCCTGGTAAATCCTCTTCCAGAGGGAAATGCCACAGAGCGAATGCAGCTAGAGTGCTCTTTCTCAACATCATTCAGGCACAGCTCTCAGTCCTGAATTCTGAGCTGATATTTAGCCATCAAAAAGATATTTCATACCTGTCTTGACCTGTTTAGCAGTAGGTAATCAGGCAGCCTGCTGCTCTGTGTGTGTATGTGAGCCCACACCTCTTTTGGACAGTTACCTGCTAATAATCAGACCTGAGCTGACAGCACGAGGTCATTAATGGTCATTAAGATTTTTGTCAACTCTGGCCTGTGTCTGATTTAAATCAGGGGTTTAAAAATGATAGCTGACCACCTACATGACCTTCTGCCAAGCAGTTATATCCATATTTAATATATCAGATTTTTCCGGCCGCATGTGTTCCCTTATTTCTATGTTATTCTGACACTATTTTCTCACCATTGTCTACCTATAATTTTCTTCAATAAACTGGCAGAATTACTATGTCTCTCTTTTTCAAGGCTTGAGCATGCATTCTTCAAACAGATGCTAAGCATTAAAAATAGCAAGGACTAATGATAAATAATTGGAATTATCTGAGTGAGAGATGGCAAGAAATGAAGGAAATAATTTAAGGGGAAAAATTCTATTATCATCAGTAAGAAAAAGTAAAGTTAGAAAATAATTGCAGAAGCTGTGCTTAGTATTCTTGAGGGACTCCTAACCCTGAATCCTGATACCAGGGATGTATCTGACGTGCTGTTAGCATCTATCTCAGACAAGACTGTGGAGATTATATAGTCCATAGGGCAATCTCAAAGGTAACTTTGTCTTATATATATAAAATATTAGAGTCATTCAGGTTTAGAAGCAGGAATATATGGCTTAAATCTGTGTTACTCCCCTTTTCTCTAAACTGTGAGGTCTGATCTTTGCTTTTGCAAGCAGCACAACAAAATCTCACTCTTTGCCTTTCCATTTTATGTGGAGATATTTGGGCTGTAGTAAAAATCATAATTTTTGTCTTTGTGCAAGAAATGGAGCTACAGACATCAGAAAAAGTGATTGTATGTGAGCAGTTCCCAGACACCATTCTCCAATTTTCTCTGTATAGGACATGCAGTGGATGGCATGATTGAAGTCTTGTAACACAACAAAGCTATATAATGAAACTTTAATGTCATAGTCTCTCCTCAAATGCTGTACCTTGACACCTTATTCATTTTTGCCTTTTTTTCTTTGGACCCTTTCCAGTTTTTCCAGTTAGGTTTTCTGGTATCTAATGAGGGTTCTCAGTGTGGGTTCCACTGCCCCAGCACAGAGCAAGTAAGAAAGTCCACCACCCCTCTTCACTAGGATCTAGTGGCTTTATCCATCATTTACAAGCAGTGAGCAATTTGTTGTCCAGTTTTGTTCCTCCTGAGTGCCTGACATTATTTATTTTGGGTTTCTACTTCTTGAAACACCTTGATTTGTATTGCTTTAGTAAGGGTTAGTACAGGTTTTGTTTTACATTGAATTTCCTTTTGTTACTTCTCACTTGTAATTCTCTAGATACATATGTATTGCCATATTTTTGCCCTTTCTCTTCTGTTCCTGAGTGTGCACTTTGCAGCATCTTTTGCATTTCTAATGAAGGTATTACTCAGAGTCAAAACTGGAAGGAACCCTGTGACCATCTTGCTCCTGCTACCTCATCAGTCTCTCTGCTGCAGTTTTGTGCAGGGCACTTTATCACTCTCCCTTCTGCTGTTGCTCTTCCTGTAGGTCTTGATTAAGCAAATTGTTTATGCTCGTTGGTGAACTTTGTGAATGCAAACAAGCCTGTCCTTTCATGCAGTGGTTGCTCAAAACTGACTTGGAAAGATTTAAGCCTGCACTTAAGTGTTGCTGAAGGGAGGCTTCTGTTCCGATTTAATTACTTTTATCCCTTACCTTTTGATTCTAGTCTTCTATGTATAAAACATCAATAACTCCCTCTAGAATGGATTCTTTCTTTATCCCACGTCACTTGTTGCTCATGTTTCCAATGCCCTCTTGAAGTTTTCTAATAGCTCTTTTTGTACTGCTGGGTCGATTATTTTACTGGAGATTGAAGATAAAAGTGCTGGGCAGTAATTGCCAAGATCATTCTTTCTTCTGTGTAAATCAATACTATATTTGCTTTATTTCCAGCCTTTGGGACGTCCATAGTTCTCCATGACTTTCAAAAATAATTGCCAATGGTTCAGTAACTTAATTGGCTAATTCCCTCATCACCTGAGGATGAGTGCAACTAGACCAGCTGATCTGTATGGTGGATATTCAAAACTTCCAACTGTTCCTGCAACCTGCATTACAATAATGTCTATTTAGATAGGATTTTCATTATTTCTCAATTGTTACATCGTTTGGTTGGTTTTTTTTTTTTTCATTTTATTTGGGGAAAAAAAATAGGAAGTGACTTGGCCTTGGAAGAAATACTGTTTTTTTTCATCTTCCTCTCACTTGTTAATGAAACTACTTTCTGTCTGGCTTTCCTTTCCCCTATAGGACATTTGTGAAAGCCATTCTTATTCCCCAGTACTGCCTGGGTTAGCATAAATTCAGCTAGGTTTTCCCTGACTTTGTCATTTCTCTTTTCTCCTTTTTTCTCCAGTTTCCTTTCTATTTGCTGCTGCTCATTTCTGGGTTCTGTTACCTCTGAGCAAAGCAGCTTGCACCGCTGTCACTGACCTGTTCCTACAAATAATTGGAAACATAGCTGGGCCAGAAGGATCCAATCCATTACCAAATTCTCTCCTATTTCTCCCTCACTGACCTGATGTCCTCCCATACCTGGAATTTTTCACTGTCTTTTATTTATCAGCAACGGAAAGGGAATAGCTTTAGGGGGATATTTATGATTGTCTTTCCAAGACACTTCTCTTCCCAAGAGAGGTGTAATAGGCAGGTGCCAAGATTAAGCAAGCCCTGTGTTTCTGGTTCCCCTGCGGTCACAGCAGAGACCTCCCTGGAGGTGGCTGGGCATTTTCTCTGTAATTTGTCACTGCAACCTCAGCCAGTGTGTGATGTTCAAGCCCAGAGTGCTTTTGTTGTTGTCTCTCTCTCTCATGCACTTGTAAGGGCACTGACTTACATGACCTAGCAGGACTTTTCCATCTTTAACTTTTTGAAATGGTTTACCTTTCACAGCAGTGCTCTCCGACTCTTTCATTTCTTGGTCATTTCTTTTTTTCCCAGAGGCTCAGTTTTATACCTTCTAGGTCTCAAAATGCTCTCACTTTAATAAATGATGGCAGTTTACAAGCTGTGCTTTGGATGCTATTCTTGTTGTGCTTCAAGTATTTCTGAATAGATAATTGTCAAAAACTCTTGCCAGATTTAGGGCAGATTTTTTTCCTGTCATTGTGGTACCAGCTCTCAAACTCATCTCTGCAGCTTTCAGCACGGGTCATCATGTTGTCCTCAGAGTAATGTAATGTAATGTGGTGTGTCAGACAGCTCATACAACCTGTTTCTCATTTGAAGCTATTGCTACCCTAAAACTATGATTTTAAGGAGGAAAATTGTTTACTCTCTTCTTTGATGTTATTTCATGTTCATATGCCTCTATTTTACCCATTTTCCTCCATTACCATGGTGGAGGCTGCCTTTTTTGCTCCAGTGACCAGAATACTTGGACATGAAAACATGTTATCACCTATTATCTAAGGGAGAGAGCAGGAAACAGGCCTGGGGGAGATCACCATTATTTTCTTCCTTCACTTTTTCACCACAGGCATTTATCATCATTCCTGGCTTCCCACTGATTGTCTATGATAAAGTCTTCTGAAAACATATGGAAAAGAATTTAGAAACATATTACAGGAAATATTAAAAGTAGTATCTTGTTAATAAATTCATAATTATCCTTCTTTTGAGAGTACCTTATAAAGACCAAACATGATATCACAGATGGTGTAGTTGGAAACAAGGTGGTTAATTAAAATTTTTTAAAAAAATTAAAAGAAAGGAAAATCCCTCACTATTTAATTTGTACACTGTCTTGATTTTTCTGCATAACCACTGCACAATCCTGCTACTCCAGGAGCCTCATGCCTTCCTCACCATATTTCTGCATAATGCAGGTTGTGCATCTTGCTCTGACAGAAGCTATTCATGTCCCCAGCTTTCCATGCTCACAGATGTTTCTTTTCAGATAGTTTAAATTTCATCATTACTCGAAAGAGGAAACTGAGAACTGTTTCAAGACCCTGGTAAAGGGATGGCAGAGGCTGTCCCTGGTCACACTGCCCAGTCTCTGATCTTCAGCTGTTTTGTGAGCAGGGTGCCAGCAGGTGAGCATCTGTGTTGCCCTGAAAAAAGAGTGGATGAAGTTGGCCTCTTCTTCCTTGCATCATTGAAAATATTTTTATGTGTGGAGGAAATTCACACTAAACCCTAAAAACAATAATGAAAGTCCAGCTTGTTAACACAGTAGGTGACTTGCTGTAGTCAGTGGCAGCATCTTTTTCTTCCGGACAATTTGCTCTCTATGACTTTGTTCTTTATTCCCTGCTGTCTTTTAGCATCAAGAATAGAGTCCCAATTAATATTTGCTATGTTGCCTCACACAGAGCCATCAGTTAGGCTTGAGAACTCCCCCTCCTTTAGACACTCCCAGTTGAAATATACAAGAGATTGTGGAGGATGGCCAAGGGAAAGGAAGGTTGTCAAAAGCTAATAGCAAACAGAGAACAATCAAACACTGGTTTTGGGTAAATACCTAGGAGGATGCACACCATTGTCATGGAGGATGAGGTTTGCCTCTGTGTGCAGAGCTGTTGAAGGCACTCATGGCATTTGTTTCTAGTTCTAGTGTCTTTAATGCTGAAAGGATGAAAAGATGCAAAGAAGTTTTAAAAACAAACAAAAACAAAGAGCAATATGAACACAAAAGATGTCATCCTCCAAGAGTTCAGTTATCCAAGAGAAGGTAAGGAGGTGGCTTGAACATGTGCCCTCAATAATTATTTGAGGAGAAGGCTGATAGCAGAGAAGTCCCAAATTCAGCACGCAGTACTGTTAAGCTGTCCCCTCAGACATGGGAAGTGCAAGGCTGAAGCCTGTGTCCCAGTCTAAGCTAGACTGATGGTTCACAGGAGGGCTGTGAAGGCCCCAGAGGACTGCTCCTGGTCACACTGCGCCTGACAGGCAGAGGTGCACCCTCCTGTAGGTCCTGGCAGCAGAGGAGGTGGATGTGTTTTGCCAGCACCAAGCTGGTTATTGGCAGCTTTCCCTTAGACATTGCCATCCATTTGAGTCCCTCCACAACCAACAAAATCCGCAGCTCAGGGAGATGCATTCATTCAACATTTACTCACTGATGCTGGGTCTGTTTGCCTCTCTATAACACGCAGAAGTGTGTCAGATTTAATTTTGTCACACTTATGCCCACATTCCCAAATCTTGTAGCTATGGGCTGCCTGGAAGATAACAATTCCACACCAGATGTTGGTGTTCTTCTAAGACTAATGATGAGACAAAGTGTAGAGAATTGAGGAAAAGCAGGCAAGCCCGGTTAATTCAGACCTTGGTCTAGTCCTATTATTTAATGAGAAGGTTCCTCTTTATCTGCTTGAAAATTGTTTTCTGCCACAACACTGTTCAGAAAATAATTTCTGTCTCACAGCAGGTTATATGGCTGCATTTGTTTTCAGTCTCAGTCTGATTGCAAGTCTAAAATATGGTGCTTTGTTCTTTTCAGACAAAGAAAAAACCCTTCTGAGCAGAATTTGAAGAAGGAGGTCTGTCTTCTTTAAAGGTGGCTTTGAAAGATTTTGCAGGTTTTGAACTATACAGGAAAATGTTCACTGGAAATTTCCTTTTGTACTAGCTCTAGATCCTTGGCAGGAGCTTGGGGCTCCTATTAGTCTAGCTAATGAACAATAATAATAGTGATAATGACATTTTTGAATGTTTAAAATAGATTGTGTGACAACATGCTGGTCAAATGTGATATAATCAAGTCTAATACAGTCTTAATTTTCAAGCTGTATAAAAATATAGTTTTGAGATGACGTGCCATTCTGAGGTAATCTTCCTGCATAAAGAGTTAAGGAATTTAGGCTTTTCTAAATGCCAGTTACTGAATTTATAATTTTATCTTTGAATTTGGACACATCAGAAGAGTAACAAATAAGAGCATGCTCCCCAAGAGCATAGGACCTGCTAGCATTTAATTTTAGGTACTTAAAACACCAGACATTAGAGACAGAGCTTCCTATACTTGAAATTTAATATTTTCTAATTTATCAAAATTAGATGTTTGGGATCCTACTTAAACAACCAGAACATGTAGACCTCTGCAGAAACTCAGTCTTCCAGGCCTGGGACAAGTTGTGTGTTTTTGTTTAAATAGAATGACAATTTCTGGCATCCACCTGCCAACAAACCCAATGCATAAGAAGTCCCAGTTATTTTATTTCTTGGCCTAGCAGTTTCAGATATGCCCAGCAGAGAGCTCTTTGTCTCTAAAACTCTCTATTTCTAAGGAATATGCCTCAGAAAACTTTAGCACGAAGAAAGTGTGCCTGAGATAAGAAAGGCAAACTATGATATAGCAATATCCCAGATCTGGCTTAAGCCAGCAGAAAGGATTCCACTGAGTTAGCATGCTCTCATCTCTCATCTAGGCTCCATGCCTGTAACAATTAGAACTTTAGATAAACAGGGGCCACTGAGATCTGGAGGTTCAAGGATAATGAAGGATATTAACCAAAGTCAGATGAAAGTTACAATTATATCTAATAAATTCTCTATTACTAAATTTTCCTTTTTTTTTTTTTAGTGCCACCGTGGGGCTCAGGTCTTAGTAATTCATATTTCTAAGTAATTCTCATTTTATTTACAGGAACACATTCTGAGGAATATCTTGGAAGTTTGCTGCAGAGATTCTTTCCTGGTTGCCAATACAAAGCTGCAGGTAGTGAAAAGTTCCTAGCCAAACTTTCTATAAAAATGAAATGAAAGAAAAATGTTCAAGTTGTGGAACTTTATATGTAATCTTAAATATTTTTCCTAATCTCTCCATAATTCCTAGATTTAATTTGCTTAGCTTGCAAAAAAAAAAAAAAAAATTAGACGCTTCCCTGCAAATAATGATGAATTATTCACTTCTCTGCTTGCTAATAATTTGTTCACAGACCTATATATATGAAGTAATTTGTAGTCTCTAGCAATCTTTAGTCTCTCCTTGCTGACAAGCCCAACCCAATATTACTCAGCAGATTTTCTGCAGATGTCATTGATCCACCCTTCATGCTGAGCAGGCCATGAGTGGTCACCTAAATTTCAATGTGTAGTCTCAGGTCACTGAATTGGTAATGGCTGGTTTTGATTGTGTGATAAAGGATAACTCTTAAGGAAAGGTATTTCTCGTGTGCAACTCCTCTGGCTCCTACACAAATGCAGAATTTGCAAAAAACAGCTCTAACCTCCCTTAGCATCCATATGCCAAAGCCCAGTCATTCAGGGACTACTGCAGAGTAGACAGAAAGCTGCAGGGAGTTGAAGAATTCCCTGAGTTCACTCCCATTGTGCTCCAGTCCTGTTCTCCATTTCCGGCCAAAGAAGAAACCCAGGAGAGAAAATGGAGGCTCAGTCTCTTTCTGCATGTCTGCTCTAGAGCTTGTTGGGAAGTGAATCAGCTGAATGCTGCCATGACAATACTCATTATCAACTTTACACAGTACACTAGCAAGTTAGTTTTCTTATGGAAAACCTTACTTCACCACTTTTTATCCGTCTCACCCACGGTCTCTGCCTGAAGGCTGTGATTCTCTCTGAAACATATCAGTTTGGTTCCCTGGCCAACTGAGAAAGTTAATTAGCTGTTTTCTGCTTTTCTGTGCTTATGTCTTTCTCTGTGACAGAGTGAACAAATCTGCAGCCAGAATTCGGATGCCTAAGTGATAACATGAGTGTCTCCGTGCTGCCAGCCATCCCTGTGATAATGCTTCTCCATACATAAGTAGAAGGTTGGCCACTGAAATATGAGCTTTGTCTTATTCCCTCCTTGATCCCACCCAAACCTTAAAAGCTGCACAAGACCCTGGAAAACAGTTCTCCACAGTTCAGAGTAATGCAGGGCTCCCTGCGCATATCTCTGCCATTGCCTGGTGTTGAGGCACTCACAATCCCAGCCTGGGTGTGCACGGGGTTTGCTCCATGTTCCAGGAATGCTGCAGCCAGGAAGGCTGAGTAGAAGGATAAGAAAAGAGCAGGTGAGAACAGGAAGGGGGAACTAGTGTGATGTGAGTTTTCCATACTCTACTTAGAAGGAACATGAGGCACATGTATTTACCACAGCTGCAGAACTCTGGCAATTGCCAGTGAATTTGTGAAGTTACTAAGAAAAAAAAAAAAGTAGTTAGCAAAGAGCTGAATGGTTTTTCAAGCCTCTTAATTTGCTCAGAATCTGAATTTGATCCCTGCCTACAAAGATAAAATCTACCTGGTTTTAGCGTGGGATGCCATTAATATCTGAGGAGATTTTAATAACACCAGAACATATTCATAAACTGATCCTTAGTGATTTTTGCAGGCATATCTCTATCTGTCTAACATATCCTTCTGCCTTTCCATTCTAGGCAGGCTCTTCCTTTATGATTTGTGAACACATCTTGCAGAGGGCCAAGAGCTCCCTTGTTCAGCAGCACTGAGCAGTCACGGTACCTAGAAGGAAAAACTATGCTTGGAAAGGTTTATATTCCAATTCCTGATTTCATGGATTATTCTGAAAACTGTATTATCTATTCTGCCTGAGTGGCAACTGTTTATAAGCCTTGAGGGAGAAATATTAAATATCACTTTCTCTTTCATAAGAAAGATGATCTTATTTATCTGATCTGGGTTTTATTCTGTGCTTTTCATAAGTCCTAAAGCACCAAACATAACTTCAGTGCTCCAGAAGTGTTCTGCTCAGTGCCTTTGAATCAGCCCACCCTGCCAGGCTTGCCACAAGTCTGACATTTCAATAGCATTTTGTTCTTACATGGTAATTGAGATCTCCAAAGCTCTCTAACAGAATATGGCCCATCTTCATCCTCTGTAAAAATGATTGACTATCCCAGCAATGTCCTAGCTACTCTTCACAACATTCCTGTAGGATATGTAGTATTCCCATGGAGTAGGTCAGGAATTATAAGATTTAAAACACAAAGTTTCAAAATGTTTCCATATCGTGTATTCAAGCTGACCCCAGTTTTTCAGTTTCAAAGCTGTTGCATGTGTTTTTTACATTTTTCTCAAACACATGACAGAATGAGAGAGAATGGTGTCACCAATTTGTTCTCAGTCATGAACTTATTTGGTTAAAACTTACAGTGAAAACAATCTCCCAGAGAAGGGCATAGTCCATAAAAAAGCTGAAAGAAAAAAAAAAAAAAAGGGTTTGATCTGTGTTTTAAAGGTGGGCCATTTGTATGACTGTCCTTGCTATGCAAACACACTTGGTTTATTCTGATTCCTGGTCCTGCCATCAGCTGAGAGAAGTAGGAGTAAGAGATGTCAGCAAGCCCCAGGCTACCCAGCAGATCAATATCTGAGTTGGGATGAGAATACAGCTCTCACCTCCTGGTGCTGTGGTTGGACACAACTGCCTCTTCCATGTTATCAGAAAAGACCATAAAGAGCAACTCGTTTATACCAGGACACACAGATTTAATTCCTTCTTTCTTTTAAGTCCTTTCCAGTTCTCTGTCACCAAACATTGATTTAAAAATGGGCATTTATCTTTGGGCAGAACACTCTCAGGTATTTCCAACCCTCTGAACTTGCTCTCTTAACAGTAGAAAATGATAATGCTGGTGAATTGAAGGCAGTGATAGACTTTTTAATAGGCAAATATTACCACCAGATTTACCTGCTGACAGTGGAGTTGATGTTAATGGCAAATAGTATGAACTAGGAGAACTTTGGGGTCTTTTAATGCTAAAAGCCTGAAGCATGTAGGCTTTTAATTTACAAGCTCCACTTACCGTCTACTTATCGGGAGCCTGAGGCTTGAAAATGGCCAAAAATGGATAAAGCAGTTAAAGAGGTGCTGAAGTATTATTAGGTGTGAAGCTCTGAGTGCAAATGCTATGTGCAATTGCTGCACTGGCTGGGCACAGAGGTAGAGACAGTCACTGCCAGCTGGTGCCAATGTTCTTAGTGAGAGATCCACACCTACTTGAGTGTGTGTTATCAGGGAATAGAGGATGGCAGCCTCAGGATTGAATGCCAGGAGAACCCAGCAGCAATCAGGAAGCCATTCTTAATAAGATTTGGCTTATGTATATTTTACATTTTGTCACTGGCTCCTCTCAGGAAGGAAACAGTGCAGACACACTGGAAATACTGCTGGGCTGTGCAGAGTGGCTGAAGCCTTCAGTTGCACCAGTGCTGTGAAATTTTAGGTGGGAGGAACTCTGCTCCCCTTCTTCTGCCTGCAAACAGCAGGAAGATTCACAGACTCTCTCACTGGGGGTTGGCACGATGAGCAATGAGGGGCAGATCCATGTGCCAGATAGGACAGTTTTTGTTGTTCTTTGCTTTTGATTTTCCTGGGAGATGTGAAAGAAAAGGAGAGATGATAGAATGTGTTTAATTTAACAGAAACTATTTGGCTTCTTACATGAAGGGCACTTTTGAAAACAGGAACATCAGTGTAATGGGGAGGCAGCTTGACAAGAGGGGACCACTTAAAGTAATGTGACTGCTTCACAGTGAACAGTGAGGTCAGGGTTATGAAGAAGTCCAAACTATGTCAGAGCTCCTCATTTCAAACTAATGAAGCTCTTGATGACAGGACCTGGAGCTCCTTGACAAAGGGGATGGACTGTTTGCAGCAGAGTAGTGATGTCAGTGTCAGTAGCAGCACCAAGAGGTTAAAGACAGCAATTTAATTCACATAGGCAAGTGTGTGTCACCTTTCTGGTCAGGAGGGTCTACACAAATTCCTCTTCTAGGTTCAAGTTCAACACTTTATCTTCAAACTGTCAAGGCCAAATAGAGTTCAGTTTTGCATGCTCATGTAGAAGTTCACCTTTTATTCACCAGAAAGATCTTGTTTCATGGCTCATAAATATTAAACTAATATAAATGTAACCTCTGTGCTCTCAGGGCTGGTCACGAGTGAATGAATTTAAGAACTGAAATTTCCAAGCTTCAGTGTCTTTCCCTGTTGTTAGCACTCTGATATAGACTGAACAAAAGCACTGGCAGCTGTGGCCCAAAAGGACTCTCATCTTCATTCCCAACTCCCCTCACGCTGACTATCCCCTTGTAGGAACGCAACAAATACAAATACTCCAGCCTGACTTTGTGAGCTTTGAAAACAACAATAAAAGAACAAATGTTTCCAATGTCCCATTCACAAATCTATATCCCATATAGTGTGAGGGTATGTGGGCTTCTGTGGCACAGTGGTCATATCAGAGCTCCCGTGTCCTTCTTCAGTTATTTGTCGTTGCGCCAGCACAGTCTAGAAGTCACCAGTAACAGAAATATCAAAGTGATTTTGTGCTGCATCTTCTGAGATTAAAAACTTGGCTGGGAAAAAAACAGAAGTCATAAGTCTATTTGCCTCACCTACTTACGGTGTGATTATCTGGAACAGCTTGTGAAATTATTTGGAAACCTAACGTATTTAGTAGGTAGGGACGGAGACTCTCTGTGAGCTCGTCAAAAGCAAACTTTAATTCATGGTTTTGATATCAGGGGAGAGTTATACTTCAAGTGGTCTGATGTAAGGCTTCTCTGACATTTATATGGTGAAATACAACTCAGTCCCATATTTAAAGGAAGAAAAAAGCTGTCAGAACAAGAAAATCTCTTAGGAAAGCTTCAAGGCCAACGGCCAAAATTTAAAAGTTACCCTGACCCGCCTCATTTCTCCTTTGGGTCTCTGAGAAAGGTTCTTGGATTGTGCAAAGAAAGATACTATATAGTTGACTTTGAATCTCAAAAGATCAAATATTTCTGGATGCTTAATGCCCTCAGCTCCTGCTGTTTCTGTCTGACATTATACAGCACCTAAGAAATGGTAGACATGCTTCTGAGTATTTCTGCCACCAAGTTTTCAAACTAGAACAGCTGTGTTAGCTCTAAGGCTACTCTTACTCCTCTTACTTCCTTCTTGCCTTGCCTCTTGCGCTGAGTCTCTTCCTCAGTCTTGCCTGCTCTTTGCAGAGACAGGACACAGAGCCTGCTTCTGCTTCAGGTTTCAAATAGGATACTCATGCCCAGAGAAGGCCAAAAAGATGGTCTGAGTAGATGAGCAGAGTGATAGAAAGTGATTAGCAATAAAAAATGATTAAAAGTCCATTCTGTAAATCTGTAGCGGCATAAAAGAAAGTCCTAGCAAGGGTTGATTATGTCCTTTTCCAGAAATGGTGCCTGGGGCATTATTACACTCTCACACTGATGATGACAGATGTGCAAACCAGATAGTGAAGGGAGTATGAGGCAGCTTTGCTCCCTCCTCCAGCCAAGCCACCGAACCTCTCCAGCTGGAAAAGACCTTGTGCTTTATTTGGGACACACAGAGGATGTTATCTCCTGTCAAAGAAGGTAGGTGAGGTTGAGTATCTTTTTGAAGCAGGTCAGCTGCTGTGGGTGGCACAGAAATGGGGTCAAAAAGAAAAGCAGGTGTCCCAGAAAAGGCATAGGGAAGTATCTTAATACACGAGTCACAGGCGACTCCGTCTTCATACAGTGAGTAATCTTGAAGCCTGTTTGGAATACCCAGGCTACCAAAAGAAGATTAGAGCCTCTCCCTGCGCTGTCCTGATGGCCTTTCAGCCTTCCTAAATGAAAACTGTACCGGGAGGCTGACATGGCTGGAGAGTCTATTTTTCTGATAAAGCAGAAGATGAAGTCCTGACGGCCTGTATTTATTCAAGAGCTGATGGCACTTTCTGCACAGAGAGAGCAAAGGACTCTTGCCCTGTGTGAACACATAATGTTGCACTTCAGTTTCCACTTTGCTGCTCTTGGCCCAAATAATTGTTCAGTTCTTGAACTGAATAGCAAATGGCTTCAGCTCAGACCCAGACGTATGACAACGCCTGTGACAAAACGTAACTTGGTGCTGACTTAAAAAAGTACTTGTGTCTGTGAGGAGCCACAATGGCTGTGGTTTGTATCCAAAGCCTCATAGTATGCTGAAAAAACCTCCAAAGAGACCTGAAAAGGTACCAGTATGTCTGAAAGTCAGAGGCTGCAACATAAGATGATGAAACGAGCAATCCAGAACCTGGAGCCATGCATTGGACATGTGTGTGCCTGGGATGTCCGCTGCTTCTGACAGGGGCTCCCGAGTCAGCATGCTGAGCATGTGGCCAATGCTAACCAGCAGAGTAACCTGGCCTAGGGATGTGCTTGTGGGACAGTAGGAGAGTACTTCCATCCTTCAGGAATGTCAGTGTTCTTGGGCCAGAAGCTGCTTCTCTGTGTTTTCCTTAAAAACAGTGAGCAGAGGTCCTGGAGTTGAGTCCCCAAGAGGCAAGAAGGTAAGATTTCATTCCCTCATTTGTCTTGAAAGAACCAAATTCACACTAATAAGGAGGTGTTGACTAGAAGTGAGATGTGGTGTGTGTGGGCCTGCCTCCCTCTCAGCTGAAGTCTCCTGCTTCCCAGGGCAGTGCTAAGGGGAAGATGGGCTTTCGCCACCTGCTATTGTAAGAGAAGTTCTTGCCTTCCTCTCATGACTTGGTGTGAAAAGAGAGTGATGTCTAAGGATGTGACATGAGTTAAGTATGTTCTGAAACCACCTCTCAGATCAGCTGTTTTGTGGATCACAGCTAAATGTCCAGTTTCCATGAGCCAGCAACATGCACTCACAGCTCAGAAAGCCAATGGAATCTTGGGCTGCATCCAAAGCAGCATGGCCAGCAGGGTGAGGGAGGGGATTCTGCCCCTGTGCTCTGCTCTGCTCTGCTCTGCTCTGCTCTCTTGAGACCCCACCTGCAGAGCTGCATCAAGCTCTGGGGTTCCCAGCACAGGAAAGACATGGATTTGTTGGAGCGGGTGCAGAGGAGGCCACCAAAATTATTAGAGGGATGGAGCACCTCTCCTGCGAAGAAAGGCTGAGAGAATTGGGATTATTCAGCCAGGAAAAGACAAGTCTTCAGGCTAACCTAATTCTGGCCTTCCAGTACTTGAAGGGAGCCTCCAAGAAAGATAGAGGGAGCTTATTTGCAAGGGCACCAAGTGACAGGACAAAGGTGAAAGGACTCAGNGGATTTGTTGGAGCGGGTGCAGAGGAGGCCACCAAAATTATTAGAGGGATGGAGCACCTCTCCTGCGAAGAAAGGCTGAGAGAATTGGGATTATTCAGCCAGGAAAAGACAAGTCTTCAGGCTAACCTAATTCTGGCCTTCCAGTACTTGAAGGGAGCCTCCAAGAAAGATAGAGGGAGCTTATTTGCAAGGGCACCAAGTGACAGGACAAAGGTGAAAGGACTCAGGCTAAAAGAGAGTAGGTTTAGATTAGATAGTAGAAAAAAAATTCTTTACTGTGAGAGTCATGAGGCACTGGAACAAGTTGCCCAGAGATGCTTGGCATGTGCATGCCCCAGCCCTGGAAGTGTCTACAGCCAGGCTGGATGGGGCTTTGAGCAACCTGGGGTAGTGGACGGTTCCATGCTCATGGCAGGGGTTTGGACCTAGATGACCTTTCAGGTTCCTTCCAATCTAAACCATTCTATAATTCTATGATCACAGCTGGACACAGAATGAGAGTTAAGCTCAAGGAAGGAGTACTTGCAAAAACTCAGCTCTAGACATCTGAAGTACCTGAGTGAGAAGGAAATTACGCCTGGTAAGTCAGCATTCTGGGTGCCCCCTGCCCAGATGAGGGTTTTTCTAACGGCACTTTTGGATGCAATGCCATGCAGAGAACTAGTGCTTATCCAGACTTTCAGGATTACCTTGATATGAAGCTTTCTGGTGTCTTTTGAAGCATTTGCCTTTTCATTATCACAGAAAGCAATATTTGATGAAAGTGACAGTCCACATGATCCTTTCGATCAAAGCAGCATGCATTACTGTTTAACGAAGCTTGTGAGTTGAGGTACTATAAAATATGCTAAGAGCCTGCATTACAAGATCCAGTAATAGAGGAATTAGCTTATAGTGTACACAGGAGAAAAGCTTTGCTCTGAGACAATTTACAGAGGTTCTGGGAAAGGATTTGCTATAATTTTGCTCTGAAACAATGCTGCTGCTTTTATAGCAATTTTTATTGGCAAGTTCATCCTCAAATGTGTTGTTTTATCATTACTTTTCTATTATTCACAGTGAAAAAATATCACCATAAAAATATTACTTGCTCCAGTACAAAACTCGGTTACTAAGGTTACTAGATGAGATCTGTTTGGAATGATTTACAGCTCCTAAACACACTTTCCTCCCCCAACGAGCTGACTGAGAAGAAGAATCTGCCCTAATAAATTAACCATGGTAAATGCAGTCTGACCTACAAATTAAGAAATACAAGGTTAAATACAAACATCGATCAAAGGCAAGAACTATAAATAGATAATGAACTGAAGAAACAATGCCTGCAAAGCAAAAGGCTCCTGGAGTTTTCACGTTGGCTGGCAAATACTGCTTAAGTACTCTGCTCAGCAGAAGAGGAGGATACTGCTTACATGCATTCAGAGGAAATGTTGTGCAGCAGGAAACCTCGTCACATGTATCTAGAATAATTCAAGAAAAAACAAAAAACAATCTCCATGAAACTCTGCAGGGAAGTTCTGCGTAACTTCTCCAGGGCCAAGGCTGTGACCTGACGCACAGTATCACTGCCTTTACACAGATGAGAAACTGTTGCTTAGATTGTGCATTTTCTATTACTTGTTTTGCAGCTGGTGAAGTCCAAAGCCATATTTTACAGAGGGGGTCCCTCTTATCTTTCGACTTGTTGGTAGAACTGAAATATGTCAAAGCAAGAACAGTCACTTACAGTGAAACATAAATTACACAGGCAAACAAGCACAACCCAGTGTGTCATCACAGGTCTCTTGCATTCAGTACAGTCACACAGACATTCAGTGAGTGAGGATCCAGACTCACAGGAATGGGGCTCTTCCAGGCATGTGTTTGGTTTTTGCACTGTTGGCATCCCTGTTTTGAAAGGTAGGTCCAAACTTAAAGCTCTCACCTGAAGTGGGATTCCTTCTCTGGAGCCCTAAAATACACCACCAAAGGTTTTGGGAACACCTTGATTCATTGAAAACGTGATCTTTGCTGGAGGTCTCTGAGCCTTTGTGGTGGTATATAATGGGTAGACAGATGCCCTTAGAGAGGCAGGATAGGCCCTGGGGAGGTGAGGAGACTAGGAAAAGTTCTCTGCTAATTAAAGTCCCATTTCCATGTAGCGGCCTCTGGCAACAGGGACTATTGTATGTAGCACTGGAAGGAATGCAGGGGCAGATTTAGAACTAGAATGTTAATACTCAGATGAGAACGTTGTCTTTGATAACCACGGAGGAAAAAAAACAAGATGGAAAGGATATGGTTTAATTAGGCCACCAGTGTAATAACTCAGCTGGGAGTGCCACAGAAGTAGCAAACAAGCATCTTTTTTTACCTTTAGGCCTCTCTTCTTTGGAAGGCTCTGTCAGCTTTCCTACTGTCTAGGCCTTGAGGGAAGAGGAGCAGCATCGTTGAGGCTGGAAGAAGCCCCTGGAGATCATCTAGTCCAATGCCCCATGCTCAGTGCAGCATCTGCTAGACAGGTTGCTCAGGATCAGGACTGTTAGCAGACTGCTCAAGATTGTGTCCAGTCAGATTTTGAATACCTCCAAGAACACAGACTTCACAATGTCTTTGGGCAACTTGTCCCAATGTTTGACCAGCTTAACAGTAAAAATGTTTTTATTTCTTATGGTTTTTTTTTTTAAATTTCAGTTAGCGCTCATTGCTTCTTGTACTATCACCAGGCACTAATAAGAGCTTGCCTACATCTTTGCTTCCTCCAATCAGGTGCTTATACACAGTGACAAGGTCTCCCTGGCCATCTCCTCTCCAAGCTGAACAGTCTCTTCTCTCTCAGCCTCTCCTCAGGTCCCACATGGGCTTGCCCAGATTTTACATTCAATTCCTGGCAACTGAATGTACTTATGAAAGAACAGATTTTTCCCTAGAGGTTTGCCACAAGGTGATGCTGCTAGTTAAATCTATTTCTCCTACACCCCACCTTTCATACCAAGATCTTAGAGATTTCATTTCCTCACTGCGATCAGCTAAAGGCACATCTGCTTTCTGATTCACTTAGGATGATTTTTAAATCCAGCTGGTGCTGCACTTGATTCTTTCTAATTGGTACACTCTGGCTTATCACCTTGGAGAAGTCCTAGCCATGTTCTAAATCCTGATGATTAAGTCAGCCTTTTAATAATATCCCAAATCATTTCTGTGCAGGTGCACAATAATAATTTTATGAGGCAGTTTCTTGGCTGTAGAAAGGTGTAGGAAAGCCTGTCTTGGAGCATATTGCTCTTTTTTATGCCAGCCAAGAACCATCTTGTCATTGAGGCATTGCTGAATGTGGTCGACCTTCCTATCTCCCCCCCTGCCAGCTGCTAAAAAATCTTTCTTCTTGTCACTGCATACTAGCCAGTTTAGTGACCTTCCTAAGGTAATCAGCTGTCTGGCTGCACCCTGGGCACACCGTGTTATGCCTGTGTACCTGGGCACTGCTCCCTTGGCTCATTCACAGCATCTTGGAGCGCGGTTGGAAAATCACTGAACATGCTGTTCCACAGCTCCTGTGTATACATGGAGGCAGTGGCATCTCATCACTCCTTGAATTGACACTGTTCTGGATGGCAGAACTGAGAAGGAAGGGTTTTTTCCTTCTATCAAGGGAAAAGAGTAAGTTCTTTCTTTCATGCTGCCACAACAGAGTTCATCTCTGTGATAATGCTCTGATGTGTGAGGAGAGCCTAGTGACAAGATCAGGCATGAGAAATATCTCAGTGTGGCACTGTCCATCCCACACTTCTGTTTTCTGTGATCCATCACCCCAGTGTGGAGCTTTCTAGCAGCTGGAGAGGGGAGCAGAGTAAGGGGGTGAAGGGACAAGCAAAGATATTCTGGCTGCTCTTTGGTCTTCCCTGTTGTGAATCCTGTGGGCCAGGGTTCCATGTAAATCCCTTTCTGCTGAACCCAACCCAGAACCTACCAACAACTGGTCAAGTTGTTTTGCATCGGGACAGCTCTTCTAGAGGAGCAGCTGGAATGACCACAAAGAAATAGCAATACACCATGACCCAGCAGGGAAAAGAGTAGTCCCACATACTGGGAACCTAAAGGTTGTCAAATGTTCCTCCTCTGTCCCAAAATGGCAGTTTAGTGGGAGCAAATTGAAGACTACACGTGATGAATGCCCATACACACACACAGACAGCTGAGCTTGGGGCTGGCTGTCGGGATATACTTGCTACTGGCTTGCAGCCTAGGAAAAGCTGGAGGAGACAGTGACAGCTAACAGGAAGCAGTGCTTTCAGATCAGGCAATTTGGATGCTGCTGTGGTGCCCTCTCACAAAGGCTTTGCTTTCTGCTAATGAAAGATGTTCTGAAGGGGTAAATCCCTTTCTTAATCCACTCCCACATCCTCATAAATTCACAACAGCTGATGGGCATAATTTGTTCTAATTACTTTGGTCCTTAGATGACTTCTCTACCCACGTGTCCTTTGAATTTAAACTTTGAATAATAACCAGCAGTGTTACTTGCCTGCATATCAGTCAGCTGTTATGTGTTTTAACTAAGGAATAGCATAGCTGAGTTCACATATTTGTTGAATGAGTTATGAAATTTATGAAAGTGTGCTCAGATAACCTTGATGAATTGTATTACCACAGCACTAATAATTCAGAGCTTCGACTGAAAATCAAGAGACAATTCCTCTAGGCACCATCAACCTAATTCCTCTTTGGTCATGAGACAGAGTGCAGCAACCTGCTCATGCCTCACCTTGAGGAGGGAAAGAAAACCATGGCTGGACAGGTGCCTAACCCTTGTGTGTAAACACATGCCCAGATCTCAGTTTAGCTCTGCTGGCAATGGCTTTCTCATCGGTCTAGGTCTAGGTAATGGGTCAGCCAAGGAATATCTACTTACTTCCACCTCTCTGTTTTATTTAGGGAGTGAGGTTTTTTGTGCAGAGTTGCTTTTTTCTGGTCAACAACCATTCATCAGCAAAGAGAAGGTCGTGTACCTCTAACAGTACTGCCTTGCATCAGAAGAGCAGTGCCCAGCCTTGTGTCTCATTAAGGGCAAGGTCAGCACAATGAGAGTGTATGCTTTGCTCTGTCAGGGGTCAGGAGTCCCAGGCTGAGTTCACTTCCATATCTGGTTCCTTTCTCCTGGCTCATCATGGCACAAACGTGGTCATAATGTCTGATCTCTGGTAAAAACATTTCAAAATGATCAGGTGGGACGAGGTCCTCCTCTGTTTTCAGGGTGAACCTAAAATGCTGTAGATGTAACAAATACAATGGTGAGGGGATATTTAAAACATGAGTGTTCTGAGGCAACCAGATGTAAAGTTTGGGTCCTGACCAGATATGATGTAAACAGCACAGGAAGATTCTGTATTAAAAGCAAACCCTTTTTAGCTGAATGATCAGAGAGTACTCATCTTCTGTAGTCTATAAAAGTAAATTTATATACAGGGAAAGCCTCTACACAGTATAAACAAGATCAAAATGCAGCCTCATTACCGGTTACCCTGGTAAGCGCTGTGCTGCACAGAGCTCTACAGGAGAGAGTTTCTGAGGAGAAGAAATGAGCCAGCCAAAATATTATCTTCTAGGCTCATAGCCCACTGCTTCCTGTCAGTCACTAGATAAATTCTTCCTCAGGATGTTTTTCTTTGCCAAAGGGAGCACAGTGCTGCTGTCTGCGATACACAGTCTCAAAAACATAGGTTTCTGTTTATCGGCCCAAGCTGTACTTGGGCTTCTGTCCCTTCACTTGCGTTATCGTGTCTAGTTGCTGGCTTACAGCTGCAAATCAGGTGCCAGAGGAGAGTCAAATTCGATTTGATGCTGTAATTAATTCTGTAGGAAAAAAAATGCTTGCAGGAATATGACAGCTCCTTCCATCTGCAAGCAGTGTTGTTAGGCTCCAGCAAGGCTAAAAATACATCATATTTACTCAAATGTAAAGCGTTGGATTAATTTTCAAGCATATTTGTTAACAGCCAAAAGTCTCTGCCTATCACAGAGGAAAAACATGGCCTGTATCTGAATGCCTAGGTCCTGCTGAATTCCTTCAAGCCCTGTGAAGCAGCATCAAAGGAGGAAATTGGCAGCCACTATTTGGGGTTTTGTGTCATTTCTCCATACAGAGGTTCTTTTATCAATAATCCTAGAGGAACCCAGCAGGACTTGCATTCTCATGATTTGGTGAAGGACCAAGGCATGAGGTCAGGGTGCAGTGGACTTGAAAAATGGGAAGCATTGGATGGGAATGTCATAGGAAGGGTTGTGGTTTGGAAATAGAGAATAATGTGGAAAGAGGAAAAAGAAGGCCTAGAAGTGACATGTAGGCAAATTACAGCTTATTATTGTAGCTCATGAATTTATCTATGTTCGATAACAAGCAAAAAGTCCTAACCTCACCCAAATTTTAGGCAAGCTGTCTTTGTATACATAATGTATGTCTAAGAAGCATAAGTTTGTGTTGTTCCTATTCATGGACAGGCTGTGGGATTCTGTTTCTTCAGTTGCTCTTCCAATCATAAGCCAAAGACTAAGGACTGCTTGTCTCTTACACATAAAATGTCACCATAGGGTCTGCTCTGCTGTTGACTTCACTCTGCCCACATGAGTTGAACAAAGCTGATATGGAGAAAGGCATAGAGAGTTCCTTTGTGGATCTGCCCTAAATCTTGGGTTTCCATTCCCAGTGAAACTGGACTTGTTCACGCATTTGAAACCAGTTCAATACCAAGGAGAGTCCCTTTTCTGCCTCAGCCCTCAGCTGCCCAAAGTCTGCAGGCCACCCTGCTGAGCCTCGAAAGCAGCAGAGATGCTACGAGCACGCTGATGCGGCTGTGATATGTGCCATCCACCCAGGGTGAGGAATGCACTGCTCTCCACATGAAGTTTTTAAAGGTGAAATTCTCAGTGTAGATAAGTAAAATAAATAGTAACTGTGGTTATCTCAGTCACCCACTGTGTGGAGAATTGCTTGTGATGGCGTCCCATCACTCCACCGCTCAGCTTCACTATGCTTTTCAAGATAACCTTGCTTTTTAAAAAGCTAAAAATACTTTTCCTTTAATCTAGTTTGTTTTGTCAACAGTGTAATGTAATCCATGGGTGACTGTATTAGCTTTGACATGAAAAATTTGTGGCTGCGATGCCTTCCTCAAGAAAGAGGATAATGTAGACATTTGTCACTGTGAAGATACTAACATACTAATGGTTTTGATTTAAAATGGTGATATTTCAAACACCCCATGTGAAAACAGAAGAGAACCAGTGTAGGAAGGAAGCTGCTCTTCATGAAGAATTGGATGTTTTGCAGGAAAAGCCCCTTTGACTTTAGCAACTTCAGCACTAACAACAGCTAAAATTTAGGCATGTGCAACCTAATTATTTTTCCTGGGGGCTACGGCTTAGTGGCATGATTAAGATTTGAAGAAAGACAGTAGAGGAAAAAAAAACCACACTTAGTTGAGCCATCTCACGATAAAGATGTGCTAAAAATTCAAGTTTTTCTCACTAGAGGCATATAGAGTCCATTGCCCTTTCAGCTTGAAAAGTAGAGTCATTCAACATCACCTTGTTCCATTTTCCTTTTTCACTTAATTGTTTCAGTTTGTCTCACCTGTAACTGTAATGTGTAGTTTTTACTTCTTTTCTGTCTCTCTGCATCCCTTCTCTTCTATGGATTTTGTCTCTACTCCTGAGGGGCTCCTCATAAAACTGGAAGTTCAGCACGGACTTATTCAGGTCACTCATTCAGCTTGTTTTCCTCTATAACTTCTTGCCCATTTTCCCTCAGCATGTCATGATAAAGACAACAGCTGCATGACAAGGGCATGCTAGCCTGTTTCATTCTGTTCCCATCCTATCTCCCATACCTGACCTCCTCTGTGCACCAGTCCTGCCCTGCCCTGTTTCAGTGCTCCTTTTCAGTCTGTCTCTTGCTCCCTTGCAGGAATCTAACACCTAGTGGTTGTTGCAGCACACAATGCCTCCCCTCTTTGGAAGGGGGTTTTAGAGGTCAAAACCACTGGGTTTTTTGTGCCTCTGCAGCTCACCAGTGGCAAAGCCCAGCCAACAGTGCACTGCCAAGGGTCTGTGCCAGGGAAGACCTGGGAGGGGCTGGGGTGGGGGTCCCCTTCTCTTGTAATCTCACCTCTGATAAGAAGTGTCTTTGGTTAAGACTAGATTTGGCCTAGAGAAACAGGGACTGTAAGTAACAGCACTCATTGGTGATTTTCCTTGACATAGCCAGGTGCAAGGGCCACCTGGACGACCAATATAGATGCAGCTTTACTGGGGCTGTTAGTGCCCAGCAGCAGGGAGGCTGGATTTCTCTAGGACATGCTCTTGCATACGTTTTAGCAAAGTCGTGTTTGGCACTCATACTGGGGTTTTTTGAGGGTTTTGTTGTTGCTGTTGTCGTTTGTTTAGTTTTTGGGGTTTTTTCCCAGAAAAAGTGTAAAAAAATTACATTGCTTTATTTTCCCATGAAGCGCTTCTATCCAGCAAAAAACTGAATGTCTTCCTTTCTTTCACTAGGATGTACCTGGTAACCCCTCCTAGTCAGGGGGTGGTAATGTCAGTGTGGAATGGGAGCAAAACAGCAGTAATGTTTTATTTTAGTCAGAGGACTCTGCAAGCTTCTGCCACTGCATGGTCTGACCTCCAACCTGCCTCATTGTGAGTGCTCCTGGGGTCACACTCCCTAAGCTTGTACCCAGTCCTAGGTCTCTCTGCTCCCTGCATCCTTATTCATCTTGAACAGGAGAAGTATTTTCTGTCCAGGCACCTTGTCTTTGTGTGCTGTCTTACCTCTCTTCTCCTACAATAACTTCAGTTCTTCCCACACTCTCTTCTTCCTCTGTGCTCTTTATCTACATCTGTCGATACTCATATGCCCTGCTTCATTGTTCCTCTTTATGTTATAATTAGGATGTCCAGTACAGCTTTAGTTCATTTAATTTAATAATCTTTTATCTTGCTCTTCATTCCTCCTTCTCAGAATCTCACTTCTTGCTGTATTAAGTTAATTCTTGTTGGTTATTCAACCGTTAAAAAAAGGAGATATAATGACCACTTATCAAGACCCATTTTCCATTTATGAAAGTGTTATGATTACTTTTGATTAAAACACAGATGGGCCTGAATGGATCTGAGTAAAAACTAAAATAAAAGAAAACTCACCTCAAAACTTGTTTAAAATTTCATCTGATTCCAAATCTGTATTTCTGTAACTTCACCCCAAGTCTATGTTCTGTGCTCTCTTATAATACACAATTTCTTTTGTATCAGGAGTTCAAAGCTCATTTGTCTTACATTACCTGTACTGCTAGCACAAAGCTGAACTATGTAAGCCTCAATTTACCTCCGTAGAACTGAAAATTAGTCATGTGTAAGCAGACTGTGCTGATTACAGTGATCACTAAACCAGCCACATCTTTATCTGACTTGTTCTGTTTTAGGACTGGAAATGGTTGCATCAACTTAATTTCTGATACATATTCTCACTCTCTGTCTGTCCCTCTGTCATTTTTTCTTCTAATTCACATTTGTTTTGAACTGAAAATGAAGCATCACAAATTATCTATAAAATGCAGCTATGAAATATAAGTTACAGCCGTTAGGGAAACAACAGCCTGTCTGAACACAGACAGTTTCTCCTCCCTGTTAGAGTACCCAAACCAAAGAGATTCATTATAACTCCTTAACTAAAAGGTCTGTATCCTCCTCTTTATGCTCATTTTTCTTCCGATTATTTTCCACACCCCAGATGCAACACAGTCCATCTATTGCATCCTGGGCAGGTCATCATCTTTTAAGGGTGACTCCCTTACTACACTTAGTGACAGGTGGAGTAATTTCCTTGCATCCATACATCTGAGAGGCAGAGGAATAAGAGAGATTGGACCGAGGGCTCCAAACTGCAGGGGTTTCTCTTTCATGTCAGACATCGTAAATATGTGGCACACTCACTGACTCCAAGCAGTTGTGGCAACATTGATTCTCTTTGAAAATTTCACATTAAATTGCTTTTCAAAGGCATAATGGAGAGCTGGTAACTTGTTTCTGAAAGGGCAAGGTTTCTTTATTCTGCCTGCTCTGCCCTGTAGCATCCGTGTCATACCATTAAAAATTCCCTTCCTCTAAACTCTAAACAAGAAGAAGCCAGACATGTTTAACACATCCTTCCTTCTTTGGCTCTCAATTTTCAGACCAAAAATATATATTTTCCCCTATTTAAACTGCAGCTGCGAGTGCTGGAACCAAGGGATCCATGATTCCAGTATTCCCACGTCCCCATGTGCTTCTGGCTGTCAAAGCTGCTAAGTGTGAATGATATTGAGCTGTCCAGCTTTGCAGGTAAACTTTGCCTCTAGCTTTCTTCACTTGAGATTCTGCAGACCCTCTCTGCTTGAAGACCTGTGCCATAAAGATTTCTATTAACTGATCAAAATTATTTTTTTTTCTTTCCTACACAGCTTTCTGTAGAAAGTTGCTGAAAAAAAGTAAGACTTGGGAACTGTAAAACTGAAGGATTGGATGTCTGAGCTCTGCTCCGATGTTTGTGGCACAAATATGGCCAGACAGAGACAGGACAGTACACAAAGCAGAGAGGGTGTCTGCACAGAGGGAGGACAGAGAGTTGGCTGAAAGCTTGCCACAGGAGCCATGCTGCCTTTGGTCTGCTCCAGCACGCAGGCAAGGTGTGTGCAGGAGCCCAGCTTCGTCCATGTGACAAGCACCCGGTCCTGGCAGCACGTGGCACCTTCTCCTGTGAGTGTGCTGCAGGCAGCAGCACTGCAGCTGGCCTGGCAGGCAGCCCTCGCCCTGCCCTGCAGGAGCAGGACAGGTTCCCAGCAGCTGGCTGGCTGAGCCCATGTCTGCCCCTGCATCCCTCACTGTCCTCCGCCTAGTGCAGGGAGGCAAGAGTGGCGGGGAGGTACCAACTCTGCTCTTGGGGAATGCAATTCCCTGCTTCTTTCTGTACTCATCAGAGCACGGATTATTTCTGCCTGCAGCTTTAATGAACAAACGATGTCAAGCGATAGCAGTAGCAAACCCCATCTAGCATCATCACCTTGTAGGTGAGGGCTAAGCCAGCTGTGCTGCCATGCCAGCATTTAGCTAAGCAGCATCCATTCAGAATGAATGCAGTGTGACTGAGCAGCAAGTTCACCATTTAAAGTGAAAATCAACACTTCCCAGCAGTGAGGCAGATCATTAAACATTTTGTTGCATGAGCCAGTACCACTTTTCTAAAAAAAGTGTCAGGGTGTCCAGCCAAATGAGCAATTCAGTTGGCTTAACTTTCCTGACCGCTTTCTAATTTGGTTTTAATGAAGATATAATTAAGAGGTAATGTCAGTAGAGCAGAACATTGTCACACAATAATGGTCTCCTGCTGCTGCATAAATGGTAAATGCAGTAAATACTGAAGGGAAGCCGGGATGTTTATTTTCAAAGCAGGAGGCATCGATCCTGGGACACTCTCCTGTTTTGATGCCTTTATTTCCATTTTGTTAGAAAAATGAAAGGCAGTAGATTTAATCCCTTTCAGCCTGCAGCCACTTCACAGGAGTAGGAGGACAACTTTCAAGGTGGCTCTGCTGCAGTTGGGGTGTGCTGCTGCTGGATGGTGGCTCATGGGTTAGACTAAAAATTCCTCACTCTAACCTGATTGTCCAGTGGTGTTCGTGCTGCCGTAGGGAAGGTAACAATTGAGAGCCTCAGTCAGCCAGCACTACAGAATAACTTGGCCATTACAGTGCTTTTATGAAAGAAAACCACCTTGAGAAACCAGTCCTTTTATTTTTTGACTGGCTGGAGCTTATGATCTTCGTCTTTTCTGGTGAATAACGTCTGCCTTCCAGCATTGCAATAGCAGAAATAAGGATTTTATGTTCTAGCCCATACCATTCACCTCCACTGCAATTCAGGCTGCAAAATTATTTCCATTCTGAACTTCAGTTCCCATTTTTCTTTTAAGTTTTTGCAAAACTTCTTTGAGAGAAATTCTCTTCCAAGGCATTTAAGCCAAGTAATAGCTTTAACAGGTTTTGCATTATGAAGGCTGACAAGATATACTATCTCCTAAAGCTAAGACTGTTTTTTCAAGCAGAAAACTGCATGAAATAACTGCAAATGAGACTTATGCTAAAATATGGATAAATCTTGGAAGTTAAAACTTCCTGTGAAATTAGTACTTGCTGAAGAGCACTGCCTTTGTTCTGTCTGAAATATTTGGTGTTTTGAATTTGCAAACTAATGACAATTTTAGAGCACATGGAGTAAATCTTAAGTCTTTCAGGACACTTGAGAAATAATACCTCTTATACAGTGCTCTTAATCAATAACTCTCAAGGCATTTCGTGCTGATCAGAATAAGGGCTAACCAGATATGGGTTCATTAAAAAAAATCCAGGGTTTTTCCATCCTGAAGTAGAAGCAAATCCAGCCTTTCAAAAATGCTAATAAAAACCAGGAGACGGTTAGCACACCATATGTTAAGCACATCCAAGCTGAGGGGGATTTGCCTTCAAGCCCAGAGAAGGCCTTGCATTTAAATGTGCCCTAACTCCAGTGTTGCTTGCAGTCATTTTGCTCCTGTTGTGGAAGATGTTCACACTGACAGGGATGAGCCAGGCTCCATGCATTTGTGACTGAGCAGTTGGCTGGAAGATGGAAACAGCCAAACTTCTGAATCCCCCTCTTGGTTCATGATGGTTTGGTTTGGGTCTGCTATCTTCTGTGAGAGGATATGCTGCCCCTTCATCTATTCCAATGACATAGTGAAGGGCAGAGGCTCTTCATCTATTTCTCCTTTGAAATACCAGCTCCCTGTTGCCTTACATGGAGCACTAACATGTTGTTTTCCATTTACTCCTCCACAGCTGAGGCAGAACACTCTCTCTGATGAAATGGGACATCTCCCCCTGGACCAGAGAAACTTACCTGCCACACAGAAATTGTTATGACAGATATATTCCTAGGAGGGACTTGTTTTGTCATATCACAGTTTTACAGCCAGAAAAAAAAATATTTTATCAACCTGCCAACCCCCAAGTCAGCACCGTAACATCATCTCAGAGAGAAAAGACGGATATCATAGGCATGAAACCTGTGGCAGAGCTGGGTGTAAGACATAAGCTTCCAGTGTTATGCACATTCAGCACTTTGCCTTAGACTTGGCTGTGGAGAACAATTGCAGTATTAACAGCAGTGAGTATTTTCAGATCCAGTGCTGTGAATCTGGATAAATACATGAATTTAAGTGTCAGGGAGCTGCAATTACATCAGGGTAATCTAGTCAGAATTTGGTTAGCATTGTGTAGAGCAATTTTGTGTTTCTGTAGGCTGTGGCCAAATCACATGCAGGAGTTGTGTTTAGATAAAGTAATACTTGTGTAGAGAAAGCAAATATTAGAAAGTGAAAGGGATCCAGCATAATGGGATCACTTTGTACTGAGCCTGCTTCTGCTGAGACCTGGGAGACGGTCAGCTCCCCCATGCTGAGCCACTTCTACACCAGCTCAGTCTAAAAGCTCCTGGGGACAGCAAGAGGCCATTGTCCAGCTGGAAGACTCTAGTGGGCCACCTATCTTCTTCCAAGAAAATGGCTTTTACAGCTTACCTATGGTGTCAGGATGCGAAGGAAATAATGTAGGACTTCCCTAAGCTTTCATGTCTTGGATGTTGTTTGTACTCTTCGGTGAGGAAGTCACCCTTCTTCCCAAAACATGTCCTCTGGCAGCACTCCAGAGGACGCAAGGAGCCAGTGCTCTGGGTCACCCTTTCAGTAGGACAGGTGCATCCTTGCCCAGCTGAGAGAGGAGGATGGTGGATCCAGTGTGAGAAATCTCTCTCTGAGGTACAGTGCAAACAGCAGGAGGATGTCTGTGGCTGTAACACAAGGGGCACATGAGGCTCCTCTCCCACTTTTACTCAGGCCCAAGCAGAGAGGTGACCATGACATACTGGTGGCAGGCAGGGGGGCAGCTGCAATGCCCTGGCCCCGCGTGCACCCCAAGAGATTCAGCAGCTCAGAGAGCTGAGGAATTGGCCAGAGCAGCTGCCTTGGCTGTCCTCAGCCACCTAGGAAAAACTTGAGACTATGGCAGGGACAGAAGAAGCCCTGCCTGAACAGCAAGGGGTAAGATCTCCTTATCCCTTAATCACTGTGACTTGGGAATGTGCTCTCTGCTTTCCTACACCACCAAAGGGCTGTCACCAAAACAGACGCACTTGGCTGGCTGCTGGAAGCAAATCTGGGAAGAGAAGAGCAAGGAGCACCATATTCCCCCTTGAATAAGAAACTCTCAAGATTTCCCTTCACCTGTGGGAGCATTCCACTTTCCAGTAAGCAGCACCATAAATTTCAACTATTGGTAGAAGTAAAGATGTTTTATGGTTGTCCAGACTAAGCTATGATTGACTTAAAGTCTAACAAATCATTCCTTTAAAGTCTAACAAATCAATCTCCTCCCACTGTCCCTTTAACCACACTTTACAGAGTGCCAGCTCTTCCTTTAAAGATAACAGAAGAGGGAGGGAACAGCTGTCACCAGCACCTAATGAATGAGTGAATGTTGAGCCATCCTATAATTTCCCTCTGCTTGGCTATAAGAACAGGAGGAAAACAAGCAGAGCAGAAATCCTCTGGCAAGAAGCAGTCGGAGCTCCTGAGCACCACGTCACACCTGTGCTGTCAGGAGCCAGACCCGTCCATCTGAAGCAGCTGCTTCCTCAGAAAGGTGTGGGAAAGGTGTGAGGGAAGGATGAGGAGTCAGTGGGAGCCTTGCCACAAAGGGCTTTTTGTTGAAAGGTGCTCCACAACACTGCACATTGTGGTGGAGGAAACAAGGTGAAGTATTTCCAGTGGGAGATGGTGCATTTGTACAAATCAGAATGCATGCTCTTTTCTCTGTTGGAATATTGTCATTGTCCTTTATTACATTAAAGGGGAACATCTTTATCTCATGGTGATTTGGGTGGGATATGACATTGCCTAATGTAAAGGGGGACTGTAATATCAAGGAGACAACCATGAAATAACACATTACACACTGAATTGAACAGCAGGCTCATTTACATTCCTTTAATTTGGAAATATGAACATTCAGAAAAGCTCCTCTCTGCTTGCATTCCCTTATTTGGGAAACATGTAAATTACATTTATGATAATTTAGTATTTAACTGGTACAAGCATTGCGAATTCCAGAAGCAAACATTTTAAAATAGGCAGGAGCTGTGCCAGCCTTCTCTGGAAATGCGTGAGGTAAAAGCCACCTCTGCGGATGACTCCGAGTGCAGCGCCACCAGCTTCTGGACCTGCACTTGCAAAGAAATCCTTGTAAAGTAGATGGGACAGCGATGGTGAGGCTTGCAGGGCTGGACCTTTTGTCCCAATGAGTGTCTAGGCTTATCACATATGGCAGATAGATTTAATTAATAAACCTCTTCTGTTGTGCGTGGAGTCATTTTTTTGCAGCCTATGAGATCCCTGAATCGCAAATGAAAATAACGGCAGAGGAGCTCTCAGATCAGCCGTGCTCAGATGATGCTGAGAGGCCTCTTCTACAATAATCCCACTGCTACATTTTCCAGTCTCGCCTTGGAAACCTTCTACCAATCATGAGTCATGTTCAGCTGCTCATCAGTCAGCTTATTCTATTGCATCTGTAATAGCCCTTATTATGAAGTCATTTCTCTTGTATCTAAACGCGATTGTTCCACTTTTAATCCAAGACCCTTCTTCCATCTCTGCTGCAGGGAACGTCCATCCTGACAGCACACAAATACAAGTGCTCATCCCAGAGCTATCTAGGGCTCCCTCCTGCCCTGTGAATTGCTTTCTGCCACCCCCCACTCCCACCTGCAGTTCTCTTCACCGTTCCTTCTGCCCATCCTCAGGTCCTCTGTGGCTTTTCATTGTCCTTTCCAGAAAATGAGGCTTAAAAATATGTGCTGTGCTCCAGCCTTACCCCGACTGCATAATGCTGCACCCATCACTCCCTTTTTGTCACATGGCAGATCTCTCTTTATACCTCCTGGGACAGTGATTACTTTCCTCATAGTGGGAACTCTTTTCATTACCTACTATAACCCCAAGGTATTTTCCTATAATAATGTTTCCTAAATATTTGTGTTGATTATTGTTATTTCTCTGCAGGTGCAGCACTGTCACATTCATCAGTATTAAGTAAATTTTATTTTGTTAACATCTTCCCATGACTCAGAACATGCCAGGTAATTCTGCAATTGGGATTTGCTATCCCTTTTCACCCATCCATTTCATATTTTATTGCTTTCAGTGCTAGTAAGGTTAAACACAGCATTGCCTCATATAAATCAAATGACCTGAGTACAGAGGGGAATAAAAATATTTGTAAAAGTAATTGGAAGCTGAAATAAAATTTAAAAAACAAAACAAAACAAAAAAAAAACCCCAAGAAAAATACACTTTTTAAGTGAAACATAACCATTGGATTTTAAGTTTTTTCCCTTTGCCCAAACTTGAAAAAAGAGATAGAAGATGAAAAAAAATAATAAAAAACAACCCAAAGCTAATATTTACTTTAAAAAAAATTGCAAATATTTGCCATAACTTTTATGTTAACATTTTCATCTGAGTTATGCATCCATTGGGAACAAAGGTGTCCTGAATAATTCTGACAGAGGATGTGAGAAGGCAATACCTGCTTTTTTTCCTGCCTGTTTCACATGAGGTACAGTACAGAACTCATTGCTCTGTTCCAGGAGAGCTCTGAAATGTTTGCTTTCAGTTAATCAGGAGCCATGGCTCAACGGGCTTGCATGTATCTTTGCTGTGCAGAGCAGGGACTGAAGCAAGAACATGCTGCAAACTTCAGTCAACAGCAGTCCCTCAAGCAGTTTTATTCAAACACACAAACAAGATCACAATAACAAAAAACGAAAACCACCCAAAATATGTCTGAAAACCAGAAATGTTTACATACTCATTTCTTGACATTGTCTATAGCCTTTCATATATTCATGAGCAATTTCCTACACAAACTTGTATAGATCAAGGAGAACAAGCTGAGAGAATCCCATCTATAATAAGAAAGGCACAGCTAGACAGAGGCCTAGTTAATGAAAAAAGACATTTTTTCTCAGAGACCCAAGTCAATGGACTGAGCTCAGAGAAGGAAATGAGAGTTTCATGCCCATTTCTCAGGAATATGCACTTTACAAATTAGCTCTCATGCGCTGTGCACTGAACCCCTGCCAGAACAAGTACCTGCTATTGCATAAAGGTGTAAGAAGTTCTGGGCATGGGTTGTCCCTGAGGAGCTGCTTGTACTTCTGAAAATGGCATCAGGTTTTGTCTGCTGTTTGGCACTAAAATAACCCTGATTCTTTTAATGGTGATACAAAGACAGCACCATTTGGCATGTCCTGCGAATGGCTGACTCCCACATGCCATTAGCAGCTTGGGGCCAATGTTTTAAAGTTTCAGTCTTCTTAGTAAGTCTGCCTTGTACCTGTGTTGCTTATTCCCATCAGGTTTGAGGAACATTGGTTTAGGTTATCCCTAAAGCAAAGAAGGGTACAGGAGGGGAGCCCAATCAGGATTCCTTGATTACCTGAGATTTGCTCTGACAGATTCATTTTCAGTAATTGTGCCTGCACACCTGATTTAGGGCTCCTCAGCAGACAGCAATGGAAGCTGATTTCTTTGAAAGTAAATACCCAGCAGTCAAGATGATAACAGATGTTATGGATGGGACCAGTAAATCACTTAACTCTGTCTCAAAACCCCTCTTTTCTGTACATTTCACCTCAGTATTCTCCTGGGCAATCACTAGCCCTGTGAAATTTGTGGTTCTCATTCAATTCCCTGACATGTTCTTTTTTAAGGCTTTATTTTCAGCTATTGAAGTACAAGAAGTTGCCTGGAGCCTTGGTTGCCAGAAAGGCAACAAGAGACTTCACCCTTCGTAACTAAAAGGGAATGCTTTCCATGAACATCACTGAGGGCTTTTCTGAGCCCAGCTGCACTTTTCCACAATATTCTGTGTTTCCAATGGCTGCAAATCTTCTCCTGCTCTGACAGTGGAGGGCACAGCGCTCAAACCAAGTCCTTTCAATAAAGTAACTTACTCTGAGATGAATGTCTTAGAATTAGGGATAGTGAACACATCCCTCTGCCCTAGGGTTTCTTAATTTATCTTACATCAATGGCATCCTTGGGCAGGGGCATCAAGCTGCAGGGAGCCAGGGTCAGGGACAGCCCTAGCAGGAGTCACCCAGCGGACACCAGTGCATCCCCTTTGCAAACAGGCCTGTGGTCCTACGGGCTGTGGCCACACAGCCCATGGCCACACAGCCCATGGCCACACAGCCAGTGGTCACACAGCCCATGGTCACACAGCCTGTGACATCACTCAGGTTAAGAGGGAAGTGCTGCCTCTGGCACGTTGCTGAGGCGGGCTGTGCACGTAAAGGTGCCATGAACAGGTAATCATTCTTTTCATGGCATTGCATCAGAAATGTTACTGAAATCACTACAAATTATGTCTGCTGTGTAATCTTTTTTTTTCCTTTGCCTAGTCTATAATTACAGCAGCTCCAAACAGAAAAAAAAAACCAACAAGCAGTATTGGATTTTTCTGTCATGATCCGTGTTTAGGTTTTGGCAGGATTCAATTTTAATTTCAACTTCAACGATAACACTTCATTACCTGTGTTCTTTATTTATAGTTACACACTGCTCATTTAAACTGATGTAAATATTTTTCAGCTTGTATCTAGGAAAGTGCTACTATCATTGGCTGAAAGAAAATCAGCTTCTCTCTATTGAATAGCTGCTGTGATTTCAAAGAGATGGGGTCTACAAATTCATCTACCATCAAAATATTTAGCTCTTAATCTATACAGCAAATAAATGACAAATACATCATAAAACCCTTCCTGACAGAGCCTGTCCATGCTCTGTTTTCTAAGAATATTGTACAAGGTGATAACATGAATCACAAATAACATTCCACGTGAGTTAGAGCACACTAAAAAATGCTCTTTTTTTTCTTTGGAGGAGGAAGAAATAAATTGTGTTATTAAAAACAGAGATGAGCTGAGAAAAAAAATATTGTTTTAAGTATTTTGTGCATTTAGATAACCCAAGAAGATCCCATATGGAATATGAGCAAGTGTTAACAGAAAGATCATTAATCAAGAAATACGCCTACTGGAAACAAATCCCACAACAGCTTAGGAAAACAACAGACAAAAAGTGATCCCGTGGTTAGATAAGTAAATGGATGTCAGTGTGGGAGCACTGTGGCAGAGAGGAAGCAGCATGAGACTGTGAGCAGCTAAGGGTTAGGCATTTCATCATCTGACTCTCCAGTACCCCAGGAGTCCAGTGCCAATCAGCTGATATCCAGCCAGTGGAAAAGGTTTCCTGAGTGGAGGCTGCTTGCTAGAGAGCATGACGGTGCCCACCAGGAGGAAACCTCCGGTTTATGCAGGAGAAGTGATCCCCAGGACTGCAGTGTGACCTGTGTGGGCACAGACAGGAAGTTTCCTCTGACTCCAGTCCAGCTGAAGGAAAGCTATGGGATGGTGGGCATGTCACCTGCATTGTCCCACCCAGAGGTATACAGGTAGGAGGCTCCTTCCCCACCTTCTTCCCCCTACAAGCATGGGCAGTCCAAAGCAGTGTTGCTGGGAACTCCAGATGTTGCTGAGAAATATTATGCCAAAATTTTCACACACAAAAGAAAAGGCCTAATTTTGAAAGAATTTATAATAGAATTGAATAATTGGTCCCTAAACACAGGAAAGATGGGAATTATTGGTTCAGAGCTGTAGAGTGGGTGGATGAGAGATGACTGCTACTGTCTTGATGCTGGTTTTTTGTTGTTTTGGTTTTTTGGGGTTTTTTTTGCTGAGTCATTTGGCAGAGCAAACCAAAAAAAGGCAAGGCTGTAACTGTTTTCTCTCATCACCCTAATAATCTTTAGTGCTCTGAGGAAATTACCACAAACCATTTTGCACAAAGCATTTGTGGAACAGACCTTAAGAATTATTGTTAGTAAGAAAACAACAGGTATTAATGAGCATCTTCCCCCAGCTAGTGTACCAGTGGACAATTAACAAGTCTTAATGTGCACTAAATTTGAGAAGTATGATTTTAATTCCATTCCTGAAGAGTATTTAAATCTGAAAGAAAACTCCCAGCTAACTATCTAGAGGATCTGAAGAACAATTGTCAGAGTTGAAATGTCCTTACTTCTCCCCACAAAAGCAACCAACTCCATCAGCCTCAAAGTTTTTATTCAATGCCAGGAAATGTTTTCAAATTCAGATGAAGGGAACAAAAATAATAACAGTCCTAAATATATCATTAAAAGCTTTATGCAGCAAACAAACAGACATTAGGTCGCTAGGACCTTAGAGTCCTTGATTTATGCCAGAGATGCAGGCATGCAGTGGCACAAGAGAGATGAGTGCCCCAGGACTTGTGCAACAACATACTGTATTTTTCCACACGCAATGAACAGCTCAGACAGAGGAGAAACCAATCCTCCAAAGCCCCCTCACTTTACAGGTTGGACCGAGATACTTCTGTGATGAAGTTCAGTTCTTGGATAGGTCCAAATTTAGAGCATTTTTCAGGTCTACCCTGAAACTTGATGCACTTCACAGAGGGAGGGAGGCTCAAGTTGTGGACTGAGGGAAGCAGACAGGATGCACCAGTTTACAGAGATGGTTCTCCCCATAACAGGTGCTCTCTTAGCTATGTGTGCATGTGTGAATAAGTACAGATGTGTGTGAAGATTGGGGAAAGCAAACCATGACTTCTGAACAAGCTCAGTCTCTCAGCATGTACTCTGCTGTGTCTTGACACCAGTTCACCTTTGATGACACAATATTGGCAACAAACCTCAGGAAGCATCTGTTTGCCTTGGTAGGTAAATGAGTAGCAGCTGGGAAAAAATAGAGTTCATGTGGGGACAGAGGCATTGAAGGGCTTTCTGAGCTATTGATTTTTGCATGTTCTCAAGGGAGCACAATGGGGAAACAGATTTTGTGTCAGCCCTGGTTACCCAGAAATTTCTATATTTTGCCATTCAGCCCAATTTACACATGAACTGAATCTGGTTAACACCACTCAATAACCATCACAAATGATCTTTGAAGCAAATTATTAAATATTTTAGAAAAATCTGTTACAAATTCTTGCTAAAGGATTTCTGTACCTTAAGTTGCTACACAAAACATTTTGTGTGAATCATAGAATATTGGAAAGGATCCTTAATTGGATAAGGATAATTGAAGTCTAACTCGTGACCTTGCATAGGACACCCCAAGAGTCACACCATGTGCCTGACAGCAGTGTCCAAACACTTCTTGAGCTCTGTCAACCTTGGTGCTGTGACCATTTCCCTGGGGAGCCTGTTCCAGTCCCCAGCCACCCTCTGAGTGAAAAACCTTTTCCTAATATCCAACCTTAACCTCCCCTGACACAGCTTCAGGCCACTCTCTCAGGTCCTGTCACTGGTCACCACAGAGCAGAGATCAGTGCCTGCCCCTCCTCTTCCCCTCACAAGGAAATTGCAGACTGCAGTGAGGTCTCCCTTGAGTCTCCTCCAGGCTGAACAGACCAAGTGACCTCAGCTGCTCCTCATTCAACCTCCCCTCAAGGCCTTTCACCATCCTTGTGGCTCTGCTATGGACACTCTCTAATACTTTTATATCTTTCTCATACTGTGGCACCCAAACTGCCCCCAGCACTGGAGGTGAGGCTGCCCCAGTGCAGAGCAGAGCAGAGCAGAGCAGAGCAGAGCAGGACAATCCCCTCCCTTGCCTGGCTGGTGATGCTGTGCCTGATGCCCCCCAGGACATGCCTGGCCCTGCTGGCTGCCAGGGCACAATGACTCATGGTCAACTTGCCATAGACCCCCAGGTCCCTTTCTATGGCACTGCTTTCCAGCATCTCCTTCCCCAGTCTGCCTGTACTTCCAGGGTTGCTCCATCCCAGGTTCAGAATCCAGCACTTGCCTTTGTTAAACTTCATGCAGTTGGTGATTACCCAGCCCTCTGATTTCTCAAGGTCTCTCTGCAGGATCTCTCTGCCTCTGAGGTACTCAACAGCTCCTCCCAATTTACTTTCATCAGCAAACCTACTTGTTATGCCTCCAAGTCCCATGTGCAAGTTTATGGAGATGTTGAAGAGACAAGATGTGGAAGAGAACACTGAGCTTTCTCTGAGGAGAAAACCAGTGGAGACCATCAGCTGGGATGGCAATTGCCAACCTGCGTGGCCCAGCTATCCCTTCCTACAGGTGGGTGTTGTGTATCAACAGGATGCTGGGGTTGTCCTTGTCCAGTTTCCCACTCTGCCCTCCACACAGCCAGCTCTCAGGTATCCTGAGCCATTCAGCTGCTGGGTGGACAGAGGACACAGATCACAGCATTTCTTTCCCCTATTACCCACAGGTTTTTTGCTCCTGTCCAAACTCATCCTGCTCATAAAGTTATTGCAGTTACCATAATTTTGCAAGAACACTCGTGATATTAAGATGCAGTTCCAAACCCCTGTATTCCTTGGATTCCTTACATCTTTTCTTGCGAGCACATGCAGGCAGTGCACAGGCTGCACTCGCTTTAGGACTGTAACTGCTTCTGCACGTGATGCTGTGCTCACTCCCCTGCTGACACTTCTGAACCAAGGGTCCCCTCAAAATACTTCATACGGAGGCAGGGTGTGCAGGATGGCAGCTAATAGCCATTTTCACACAACTCTTTGAGAAATATCTGTGCCCAAGGCCAACTCAAAACACAGCTCTGCCTTTCAATGTATCTCTCTCTCTGCTGCTCACTCAGCTCTAATCATTAGGACCCGATCACTTCAGCAAAGATGAATGCGTTGATGGGGTCTTTTTGCATCCGGTTGTTCACGAATCATTGTTCCTGTCACACAATAACTGTAATTACTGCTTTTCTAGACCTTTGGCTGATTGTCTTAGCAGAAGAACAGAAAAGAACCAGCAGGAAAGGGAGGGTGCAAAATCAGACATCTTGGAAATAAAAATAACCTCTTGTCTCTTGCTATTGAAGTTGTTCCCTTTAGGTCAGAGCCTATATGCAGGCACATGTGCACACGTTGCTTCCTGTACTCCACAGTGCCTAGGATAGTTTTAAACTGGCCAAAGTAGATGAAGAGTGGCAGAAGGTTGTTTTTAATCTGTTAATGTGTTATGGGAGACTGTTGCGGCAAGGAAGCATAGAAGATGGAGGAAGGCAGAGGGAAAATGTGAAACAAGTTTGTTTGAACTAAGGGAGCACAGTATGTGAGAATTTCAAAGCTCCTTGTACCAGACTTTTATAATAGCAAAAAAAACCATCTCCCCCCTGGCCTTTTCTTATTCCCTGAGAGGACACGTCCTTATGTAGAACATGGGAGTCTTGGCTTGACTGCGTCTGTGGTAAAGGGAGAAGGGACCACCTCACAACTGGACTTTTCCAGAAGTCTCCTGGCTGGTTACACAGCTCAGCATAACAAGAAGTGTCATCACTAATACACCCAGGAGCTATGGATTTTGCACCACACTGTTAGCCTGCCTGACCCTGGGAGATGGTGGGACCTGACCAGACAGGCAATCAGAGGACATCCTCTTCCTTTGGCAGCTGTCAGGTCCTTGCTATTCCCACTCCTTTCCCTATGAAATACCAATTTATTCCTGCTACTCATGCTTATTCTGTCTTTTTCTCCCTTTTTTTTCTTCACTTTATATAAGAGAATTCTTAGCAATTTCAGACAGGTCCAGCTGTGGTTAATTCGTCATAGAGAAAATAATATCAAATGGAGCAGTGCTGGGGAAACAAACAGCCCAGTGCAAAGCCTGCCCCTAATTGATTGATGAAAAGAAAATTAGGGTTGCCTCCAGAAACAATTTCCATAGCAATGGGAATAGAAAGGAAGCTGTGCTGCAGACTGTGGACGACCCACTGCAGCTCTTTGGCCTCTGAGCTGCTCCGGCAGCGAGGGGCTGGCCGGTGTGCCTGGGGCTCCCACCCGCAGCCAGTGCGGATGCACCAGGCTAACGTGGGAGCACGCTGCCACTGAGGGACCCCAGGCACAGCACAGGCTGTGTCCCTGGCCAAGCCCAGCCAGGGGGCTGTGAGCACACTGCTGTACTGAGGGATGGAGCTTAGCTTCCTCCTCCCACTCTGCTCCCCCTCAAAAGAAACAGATGCCGTGATTTGTGGGCTTTTCTCTTCCCTTTGCATTTCTTTCAGGAAAAAAAAAAAAAAAGGAAAAAGGATTCTGCCTCAGCTCGAGTACTGATTGCTACCACTTCAAACGGACCGACTTTCTTTTATTTTCTCTGTAACAAAGTCATCTAGGAGACTTCCCAGCAGGAGTTTTTCCTCTTCAGAAAAGGTTCTGCAGGTGCCCATGGCAATTGAGGCACAGTGGCAATTCTTGGGACCACGTACTTGATTTTTGATGGTTAAGGTGGCTTGCATTAAAATTGACTAATGATATGGGGGATGCCTTTTGTTTGCTTGATTGGGGATAACTTAAGGAAGGCCTGATTTCAGGGAAGGAAGTTCACTGCAGGAGTCTCAGGGTGCGGAAATACTTTGCCAACTGCTTTTGAAAACCTTGGTCATGCAAGTTTGTGTGTGCCTTTTGTTTGTCAGCCAGGCCACAAAAAGCAAAATCAAGTTCCTGGCAGCTAAATCATGAACAAATATTACTCTTAATTTGCAGTAGTACAAAATAAACAGTTTACAAATTTTAATGGACCTTAGAGAAAAAAACAGCTCAAAGAGAAAAAAAAAAATAACCCTAATCCTGGACTTGGATCTTTAGAAAACAAACAAATTGATTTTCATAGTTGTCCATTGGGCACACCCCTCCCAAGTCTTACATTTACCAGTGCTTAATTCCTGCTCTGTGATGGCTCAATCCTGACAGGAATTCGGCACCTAGATAGGAGGAGCCATTTCTCAGAGCACAGGTGCCGTCGCTGGCTTCAGCTCTGTGTTTTAAAGCCATGTCCTTTTCAAAGCCAGAATGCACACTGCTGCGTTTGGCAACGTTTTGATTGCTGGTTATGACCATGACAGCGTCAGAAGAAAAGAAGGGCAAGGCTGATGTGATTTTCTCTGGGCTGCCATTGTCTGGCTCACTTTTTTCAGCAGCCATTCCTGAAGTAAATGGAATGCCATCACTAAACAGCCTCTCTCCTAATGAGTGGCCTCTTTGTTATTGTCATCAGGACCTGCAGACTGGAGAACTTGTAGAAGAAACTGGCAGAAAGGAAACAGCCTGAAGACAGAGAGAGAAACAAAGGTCTTTTCCTACTTAAGCAATTCAATGATTCTAAAATTTTATGATTCTATGGCATGTATTGCTCCAATTGACCTGAAGATGGATTTCTCTCAAAGCAAGATGATATATTTTTATCTGCCTGCATTTATAGAAGTAAATGTTACAGCACTGCTTTTTGGGCAGACAAAAGTTAGCAGGCTCTAAGGAGCATCCATATTTCAGTAATTTGTAAAAATTTAAAAAGTCAGTGTATCAAAGACATGACCTAAGGGACAACTGGAGGGATAAGGAGTAAGTGGAAACAGACCAGTGCTGAAAATGAAGTTGAGCATTGGTGAAAGCCTCTACTGTTTTGCTAAATACCCATTAAACGGTATCAGCTTTCTGGGGAAAACTGGAGCTTTCTATTGAAAAGCTATTGAGGTAATGTTATGTTTGGAGCATTTTCTGATATTCAGCTTTCAAGTCTAGTAATTAAAATTTGCCACGGAGGGAGGACATGCTCTGTTGTTGTTGCTGTTGTCAATTTTTAGTAAGAAATCTCTCCTTCCCTACCTTCACTGGGGAATGAAAAGCTTGCACTTCATGCAGAGCTAGAGTAAAAGACAAACAAGGAGAATGACTAAATTAGACAAGTCAAAGCACCATGACTTTTTAACACTTCAATTCTTTCTCTTCTTAGTTCTTGTCATTTTTTTTCTACTTCTCAGGGCTCTTCTTTTAGACTATCAGCTTTTTGCACAGGGATTGCTATTAAGTTTTCACACAGGTTTGCATGTTGTAGTCTTGACAGGCAGAGGGTTAAGGGTTACAGCATATGCCAGTCACTGCAGAAAGACGGCTAGAAGGAAAGGTCATCTGGACAGCCCTTCGCTATAGTCAACAGTTGAGGAACTCAAACAAGAAGGTTGAAGTATTCCATGCAAAAATATAAAACAAACAAAAAAACCCAAAACAGAAGGATTAGAGCCCTTCTTCTGAAAGAGACTTAGGCAAATAATGAGCTGAAAACCATCGCAACCACCACTCCTGCTGTTTGAGCATTTGTCAGGCCCTGGAAAATGTTGTTGCTGAAGGCTGGTAGTTTTGCTATGTGCTGTATTCAGCTCCAGCTTACAGTCTTACATGCCATCAGCCCCAAGGCAAGCCTACACATTTGCTAGCTGTACTTGAGCAGTCCTCCTCAGCTTGAACTCAAGCACTCGCTTTATGACCTTACTAAGTCTGAGTTGGCAAGGCCCTAGTGCTTGTTCATGTGTATTTATAGGGTAGGCTTGATGCTCAGATGGAAGTGGCATTGTTTCTAGAGAAAACAATCAGGACTAATAGGGTAAGGACAGATCAGACATGACATTGTCAGCAAGAGAGAGGAGCTGATACCACTAGAGTGGCATTTTAAACATACTCTTACACGGTTTATTTGAAAAGAATGAACATAATGCTCCAAGAGATGAAGAACTCCACCTGCTCTAGAGATGTATCTATAGCAACTTCCACATGATTACATTGCTAATCTGCAGGTGTTGAAGAGGCATAGATAGATGCTGTTGAGTAATTCAGCTTCAAATAGATACTTTGATCTGCATAACAGCTTGCATTCATGTCCCAAATGTGAATTGTTTCCAGTTCTGCAATTCTTTCTTATAAAAGCAACATTCCTATCCTTTTTTTTTTAATAGGAGACTTAAAACTTGCCACTGTTATCTAACAAGGTAATCAGCTCCTTTACTCTTGGGTGGGGCAGGAGCAGGGGGAAAAGAAACCTTTTCACTGCCTAAAATGCCCAAATTATTTGTTGCATGTTTTGTCTGAGTAACTCCTCAATGCGAACAAAATCAAACAGAAAAAAAAATTGTTCTACTTTCCCGTACACATGATGTACTGAGAAATCACTTGCATCTTCACATTAAAGACAGTCTTTTCTGCTGCAGACTCTGGCAGCAAAGTCTGAACATGTACCAGATCAGGTCATGCTTCATTAGGAGCCACAACACTGTTAAGAACATCAAGCTAAAGTCTGTCCTGCTTTACTCTCCACAAGATGCCATTGAACTTGGTGGGTTGCCTGGAATGGAAGTCAAGGCAGAATATGGCTCACCATCAAACAGCTCCAAAGGAAACCGGACCTTTGATAATCAAAATCTGCAACTCACTGATTCAATAAAAGAAGGGACTTAAAGAGCTCCAAGAGAAAAATGACCCTTCATTTTATTCCCCTCCAATATGCCGCAGCACTCCTTTGAAAGGGTAGTTCAGCCACACACTCATCATTTCATGAAAGTGGTTAAGGGCATTTCATGAAGCCTCTAAAGTCTATATCACATGCCCCTTTCCTTCTTTTCCTTTTTTTATTTTTTTGCCAACTGAACATCCCACAGCCCTGTTGCTCCCCTTGCTTCCTGAAGCACCTACACTGCCCTGCTTCCTGCCCACATTTCATTTTTAGCTTTATAAGTTTCTGCACAACCACCTTATTTATTTACCTGAATAACTTTTCTATGTTAAAGAACAACAAATTAAAACAGAAAACCCACTTGAGATTTGCTGGTCAATGTTGAAAGCTTGCCTTTCTTGTGAAGACCATGCATGTGAGACGTGACAGTGAAGAGGACCACGGCACAAGACCCAACGGTTCTGTCCACGGGAGCTTGTCTCATCTCTTGCCCAGGACGCAGCTCTTTCAGAAAATGCTCTCTTGTTGACAAATTCAGACTTTCTTCATTCTTCTCCATGGTTCCCACTGTCTTTCTGCTGTCTTTACTCCTGCCTCACTGACCCTCTGTCCCCATCTCGATGTCCTGCATTTTGTTAGAGCCCCAGCCCTCTTGCATCCACTACCCTGGCCATCTGGACTACCCCTGCCACCAGCAGCCACCAGGCTCCTCCACCTTCCAGCCTAGAAGTAATTTCTGACTCTGTCCCTGGCTCCTGTGGCTTTTCTTTAGTGTTGCCTACCACTGTGTGACCCTGGCTGGGGGGTTACTGACCCCTTACAGGGTTAGGGGCCAGCTGGAGAGGGGAATCCCAGAGTCTGTCTCAGATGAAGGGAAGCAGTGCGTTGGTTATTTTTGTGCTGGCCCTGGGTCTCCTGCACACTCGAGCTTTCTGCACTGAACAGATTGGTCCTGCCTGGTTACCCTCTAGTACTGACACTTCCCACCTCAGGTGGTCAGGCTGAAATCACAAACTCCTTCTCAGGATGGTCTTGTTAATTATACACCTCTCTTATCACTCCTTATTAATTAAATTTTCCATTAGTACTCTGCCTGATTCTGATATCAAGTAAACTGGACTATATTTACCTGCATGGTATCATTTATCTCTGAATTTTTACATGGTATAGACATTGAACTATGAGAATGTCCCCATTATTAAAAATAATAATATTTATAATTTACATACACAAGCTAAAAATATCCTGCATTGACTCATGTGGGCCATTTTTGTGGACCATCCAACTTAAGAAAATGGGTTAACCCTAGTGAAAATTGTTCAATATCTTTCTTAATTAGTAATGTGTCAGAAAACACATTATTCCAAATAGAAAGCAGAAATAATTGTTGAACAATTTGGGGGTTTTCTTCGTTGTTATTAATGACTGGGCAGTCTTCAGCTAGTAGTGAGTCTATGGCATTGATAATTTTTTTCTGCTAATATTTATATGTTTTCAAGAAAATCTTTCTTCTTAAACAAAGTTTGACCAGCCATGAAGTTTTTTTCTGATGTCTTTTCTACACCTCATAAACTCTTATTTATATAAATTTTTATTACTTCCCCCTTTTTGCCATATGTTGCATATTGCTTTTTAATTCATTATTCCTGCCTTCATTCTTCCACTGAAAGAGAATGTACTTTTCACCAATATTATTCAGCTCCTTTACTGAGAAGTAATAGCTTTTTGGCCCTTTAATATGTGCTTCTGCCTAACAATTTTTTACACTCAGTTTCACTTGTAACTTTTCCAGTCTGGGAAACTAGTGTCTTTAACTATTGAGTGGATGTGGCACTTGGAGTTACACAGCTCGTCAGGCCACTGATGGCAGCTGTCCCTAGGCAGACAAGTTTTCCTATTTCAGCAGGAATTTTTCGTTGCTGAAGGAGGACACCAATCTGCACCAGGACTGGGGCTGCAAAGGATCCCTTCTCTCTGAAGGACACTGCTTTGGTCTCATAGATGTGCGCAGTTTATGAAGTCATTCCTGACACAGAGGCAGAGCAGCTTTGCTACCCCGAAGGGCCGTGCCCGCCATCCCCAAACCAGCAGTGCTGGGAAATGTGCCACCTTCCCCCTTACAGCCTGTGCGCTGCCCAGGCAGGTTTTACCCAGCACTTTTAACACTGCCATCATACAGAGCCTCCCAGGTGGTTTCAGCAGGCCACTTATATTGGATTTTTTCCCATCAGGGATTACTTTCATTTTCTTCGCTTGTTTCCCCAAACTCCTCTTAGTTGTCTATAAATGCATGGAAAACAAGGACTCAGATGACACAGAAGATGGGAAGGGTTTCTGGTCAAAGAGAAGCCCCTGACCCACAGACTCATGGGAAGCTTGGAGGGAGAAAGAGGTTGGCCCAGAGGTCAGGACAGGGTTGAACTGAACTCTCGTTTTTAATCCACCTCGACTGCAAGACTTATCCTTCCTCCCAAATTGCTTTCGAGCTGTATTGCTCCCAGATGTGCAGAAGTGTTTTTAGTGAGCCCAAATAGCCTCTCAGTTATCTAGCTTAGAGGGAAATGTCATATAGTGCTGTAGGAAAATCTTAACTTTCTCTCTGTATGTGCATGCTAGTCCATAGCAGAAATAGTTCCATCTACAAAAACATTATTTTGGGAATCAAAATCAGCACTTTTTCTTGTTTGAATGTGCTATTTTTCACTTTGCTTGGCACTTCAAGTGCAAGGTCATGTGGCAAACCATTACGTGAGCAATGTTTATCTCTGTTTGAAGAACTCTGTCAAGAATTGATTTGGAAAAGGTTTGGGTAGTGCCTTTTTTTTACTTGTCAACAGTTCCATTATTCAAAGCCTATTTATGCAAAATCATTTGTTGCACACATATTTTCACTTTAATTGTCAAAAGAAGATGGGGGAGGTGGGGAAAGAAGGAAAAATGCCAATATTTTTGAAATGGGAATAGTAGTTTTTAAAATGTTAGTGTTAAATTTCGTCACATCCCCATCCACAGATTCTATCAGAAATTCAGGGAAATTATTGAGATCCCCTGGGGATCACTTGAGCAAGCCTTAGTGTTGAAGCTGGGACAGCATCAACCCAGGCCAGTGCAACAAATGACAACTTTTATTGGCCTTCACTATTTTTAGTAGTCTTTAAAGCCTCACACAGGTTGCCGTATCTTGGAAACACAGCTTTTAACACCAGCTGGTTTGAGTCTGCTAAGTGTTTTATCTAGCAGATTAGATTACACACCCTAGGGAAGAGAGCGACTCAACCACATTGTACAGCAGGTAAAGTGCTTTGGGGTCTGTGTTGTGTCATTAAGACCAATATGAGGAAGCAGCAAGACTTATCTTAATCTTGCTGATTGCCTCAATTAACACAGTCCCTATAGTGTCCCCCTTGATATCTAATCCCTGCAGTTTCTTGTTCTGTATTTTGCTCTGACAATGTTATCAGATCATTGCTAAGGGTATAAAAGTACATATTAAGTAAGTGAGGATGTGGTAGCTATTTAGAGAATCCCATGCTTAATTAGCATGGAAATCAAGAAATGGACTATTAAGTCTTTTGTGTAAGGCAAGAAATGTACTAGAAACGGGCCCTAAAAATAAAATTATAAATAAATAAATGGAAAAAATGTACAGGAAAGAAGGGTAATTATAAGCAGAATTCAAAAGCTACACCATTCATAACAACCTGTCTACTCCTGGCAAACACTTTCATCATTTGGAAATAACTCACACAGCAACATAAGCAAGCAGGAAAAAAAAAGGGGGGTTGTCCTCCCACATCTCACACATCCAAGATGTAGTGAAATTATCTCTTACACTCATGGGACTTTCCTTATTCCTAAGGGTGGCCTCTACTCCCAGAGCAGCCCTGAGTGCATTCCTCAGTCATACAAAGACAAATAAACATGATGATTCAGATCTAGGGAACTTGATGGAATGATAATCTATATCTTTCCAGCCAATTCTGCAAGTGATGCCAAGCATAAAGATTGCTGTGTTAAGGGGGAAAAAAAAAAAACCAACCACCCTAGCTGAGAATAAAAGTCAGTTTGGGAAGCTGACAACCTTGAACTGGCAATGAGTGCTGCTACCAGGAGCAATCCCGTGGCTGAAATTGCTTTCTGCTCTCTGATGTGCCATCTGATGCTCTGGATGGCTTTCAGCTGCTGTCCCAGGGCCAGGATGCTGCGGGGAGCGAGCACAACCCGCACAGCGAGAGCACCTGCGGGCCCTTCCCTGGGGCAGCAGGGAGGCAGGCAGCACCCCTCCTCCTCCTCCTCCTCCCTGCAGCCACCCTGCCTTGAAACCTCATCTTGAGGATTACCGCCCCACCAATACAAACTCTCTTTCCACTGAAGGCTCAAAATGAGAGCATCCAGTTAAGAGATTTTCCTTCTTTATCCTTTTTTCCCCATGCCATCTTACCCACAGTGTGCAATATATGGGATCATGTTTTGGAGAAGGATGGTGGAGTGAGAAACGTTCATTTCAAACCCTGCATATTTAATCATGTCAATCCCTAAATATTTTATTTGGATCAATCTTTTATATCAGTTCATCACCCACTGCCTCGCTGGGCAACTGCCATGAAAGAGCACAGCAGAGGCTCTGATGGTGAACAACTGCTGCAAAGATTTTTTCCTCCCTTCTTTCCTCTGCCAAAATTTTAAGCAATGTACACCTGTTTCTGAGCCAGGAAACCCACTCTGTCTTTTGTGCTGCCTTTCCTAACTGAATACCTGACTGTATGTTACAGTGAGATGCCAGGGCAGCAACAAAAAGAAATATTTCTGGAAGAGCAACAGATCTCTGCGAGTGTAAGAATATCCCATCCTTGCTGCTCACAATGCAAACAACACTTCATTTGCATTTCTGCAGTTTAAATGTAAATGGTCTAAGATAAGTCATTGTCAGACTCCTGTAAATATTGATGAGTGCTCCAGGACCTGGTTTGTTACCATTTCTTTCTCTTCTGTCACAATCTGAGGGTAACATATTAGCGGAGATGTGGATGGAACTTCTGGGAGGGAAAGAATAGCTTTGCTTTGTGGGTGACAGCAAAAGAAAAGAAGGAAGTTAGGGAGGAAAATTTCTAGATGAATAATGAATTGAGCCTGGTTGGAGACTGGCGAATCTTAATTACAAATCTGACATATCATCGGCCTCCCGCCTTTGTGCTCGCTGCACTCAAAGGGATGCTCGGTGTCAGCCACACGTCCCTGTGTTCCCCACCTCTTGGTGACTGCAACGCCAGTGAGGGAGCCTGTTGTGAGACCAGGTGAAATGCAGCCACCCAGGCTGGGGACAACACTACTGCTTCTCTCATGCAGATGAAAGGACAGAGAATGTGCCAGCAAAATGATGGGAAAAGGTGACTCAGTGGCCACCCCACCTCCCTCCTGAGATTATCAGCAGGTCTGGTGAAGTGTATTCACCTTGTCTACTGTGAATAGATCCTGACACTTCTTTCTGCTTCTATTTTTTTTCCTAATGACAGTTTCAATACTCCTATCTGAGATGTCTTGGTGAAGTGCCTGAAGTTACAAAGGAGGGAGAGAGAACATCAATCTGCATCTGCTCTTTCCTGCTGAGAGTTGTCATCAGTCATCTTGTCTGGACTAGCAGGTGAGGGACAGTATGACCCAAAGGGCAGCCCTGGGACAAGGAGGCAGGTGAGGTTCTCCCAGATGGTACTATGAGAAGATCATGTCCTAGGGCCTCATTTCCTCCAACTCTAAACTGAGAAAAACACTTATTGTTCCAATTTATTTCATGTCTTAGAGGAAAAGTACTCAGTAAGTGCTACGGTTTATTATTCTAATGTGACTGTAAAATCATGATGTCTTTATTGCAAAATGATCTTTAAAACATGAAGCATTAGGATGGTGACTGAAATCATTAGTATCAAATTGTTCTGCTTTTGCCCTGTCACATTGATACTTCAAAGTAAAATTGTCCTGTGGGCGTTTGTAGGATTTTATGAGGATAACTTGTCTTTTAAAACCCTATTCAGGAGGGCAAAAAAGCCTCCAGATGTTTTTTTAATGAAAAAGGGCTAAGGTTTCTGCCTGCCCAATTCTGAAGCTGTCCTTTAATATTTAAATTCCAAACCCACTAACAATCAGTGTGATGAACAATCAACAGGATGAAAATGAATCTCCAATTGTTCAGAAGTGGTGCAGGCAAATGTCCCCACACTTTGGTCCCATCCAAGGCTGTTGAGCTCACTGAGACATTGAAGAGGGGAATGCTGTGGGGCCCTGTCCTTCCTTCTGCCTGCAGAGAGGGAGTGAAGGTGACTCTGGTCTCTGGTGTCAGTGGCTGCTGGCAGGGGCCACGTTTCTCTGCTCACAGAGAAATGGTGTGAGGGTGGGGTGCCTCACAACTAGCACGGGGGACCCACACTCATGCCACAGCTCTCTTGGGTACAACCACAGCAGAAATACACTACAAACAAGATGGCACCATGCACTGAACTGCTGCTGGGCTTGTAAAGTGTCTGGTTCTCCAGAACTGCCCTATCTTCTCTGTCCCACAGACTATATTATCATCAGGTTAACAAGGGCTTGACTCCTTGTCCTGCCCCTCCATCCTCTTTCAGGCTGGGCTGCACTGCAAAATCATGTTTCCTTTGGACTTTCTGTCCAAAGGTGTTTCAGCAGTCTCGGTGTGTGCATTCTGTTTTGTGGAGACACACCAGGAGCAGCCTTCCTCCATCAACGGCTTCACTAGAGCAACTTTCTCACTCTCCTTCAACTTGTCACTCCCAGATCTTTAATTTCCTTGCATAAACATTTTGTGGATCATGAACACACTTGTGGATGCCTATGGCTGCCCTGTTCTGACCCAATCCACAAATACCAGGAGGGAAGCTTTCTTCACCTTCCCCCCCCGCCCCCCCCAGCCTAGCTATTTTGCAATAACTGCTACTGGCAAATGTGTTTATTTGCTTTTTCACTCGCTCTTTTTTTTCCCTGCCAGTTTTCCCAAATGACCTTGGGATTTGCTAGGCAGTTTCCAAACAATTTTGATCAAATGAAAGCGGCTTCAACTGCTACAAATACAACAATGAATTAAATATGTCTGGAGCCGTTTCCTGGCACAGAACAGTTCTTTCTTGCCCATGTGATCCAACAACTTTTTCCCAACACTGTGTATTTGGAGTGGTCCTGGGCTTGACTCTTACATCATGTCCAGGAATTGCTGGATGAATGCTGGCCAGCACAGACCAAAATGGGGTAAAGGCTCACCACCATCTTGTGCTAGTGTACACATGACAGTGTGTCCATAGCCACACCTTAGGTTTCTCAGATGGACATATCCAATGGATATGCCTGAAAATTGAACAAAGATGAAAGCTAGACAGCAGAGAGCCCAGAACCTACACCAAGTCCTGACATTGGAGAGCCTGGACACTGGCCAGCCTCACAACAAACTTGATTTCATCAGCTCAGGAATGATTTTGCGGTGATTGTGAACAAAGATGCTCCAGGTCTGTGTGGCTGGCCTGACCCAGGGCCATTTGCTCATACAGCACTGCCCATGACTGCTTCAGAAAATGTGTGGGAAAGTGCTGCTCCCAGGCCCTTGCATCAGACAAGGTCACTGGTTGTGTGTTGGGCAAAGGAGCCACCTCACCATCCCCTCTATCACACAGGCTCAGACCCAGCCCTAGATGAAGTGATTGAGGTCACAGAATGTGCTTTTTAGAGGCAATGATGCAGCTGATCCTGATTTAAAAGGAAAGAGCCTCTAATGGGCTGTAACCCCCACAACCAGCCAGAGCTGGAAGTGCCTGTGGTCCCCAAAAAGTGCAGCCCAAAGGAACTGTGCAAAGCTGGCAGAGGGATCTAGTTTTGAAGTGTCTGAACTATAGAGGACATATCACAGGCAAAGCTGGGGACCACAGCAAGTCACCAGGTAGAGGGCAGGAAGAGAGAATTACTTCTGCCTTTAACTCTTCTTCAGGATTCCACAAGTTCATGTCTGGCTCTACAGTTGGGTTTTCAAAGTCCACAGGAGCAATTTCAGGTTTTGAGATGTTGCTTTCTGCAGAGTTTCAGGGAACCACCCCCTTCCCCCCCTCCTTTGCATAGGTCTATGATACACAGCAACATTTCTAAATTTAATGTCACAACTGAAGTCCAGTGAAGGAAAGACCCCTACTATGGTTCTAAAGTAGCTATTGAGTATGACTACTGCCTAGTTTAATGGCAAACAAGCCCATTAGCATTTAAATTGATTCTTAAATATTCTTGTAGAAATTTTCAGCAATATAAGCCTTAAATCCAAGACTAGTAATATTGTGATTTTTATATTGAATTTTAGATTTAGTTTTCAGTCTGATAGATTGCAATTATAAGGCCATGAAATTTCAGAGAGCTGCTTTAAAATGCAGATTTGTGTTTTGCCTTTAATGATTAAAAAAAAAAAAAAGAGAAGAAGAAAAAGGAAGTAAGCATTATCCCATGTCCCTGTGCAAAACTGTTGCCAAATCCTGATACTCTCCAACATAAACCCCTCATACAGTCTAGTTACACAGCTTACAAATTAAAACCTAGATCGAAGATATCTTTTAATCTGTGTAAAAGATACAAAATACAAATCCCTAGCACCTGGACAGTCCTGTAAACTGAATGGCAGAGATGTGTGTCAGTGAATACCTATATTCATAGAATCATGGAATCATTAGAGTTGGAAATGACCTCCAAGATCATCAAGTCAAACATTTGGCTGAACACCACCATATCAGTTAAACCACATAGTTCTGAACTTGGTGTGAAATACAGTCGAAAAGGCTTGAATGGCCTCCATCCAGCCTCTTAACGCACCCAACAGGGCTCAGCCATCATGATGCTCTCCATTTGACAGCACCTGCTCCACCAGTGCCTCTGTCTGGGGGGAAGCCAAAGGTTGCAGGAGGTAAGTCGCACTCAAAATACACTGACATTGATGCTGTGTGGACATATGCAATAGTCTTTGGCTGCCTCAGCTGTGTACTTCAGACCATTAGTTTCTCTGATAAATTTCTCCATTCACTCTAGAAGCATTAAAAAAATGTTTCATATGGGTAAAAAAAGGCAAAACTCAGCATAAACCAAACCTATGCGGCTTTTCAGTGACCTTTGTGATTAGGAGTATGTTTTCACTACATTTATTTGATCTTTGTAGTTAATGTCACCCCATGTAAATCCTTAAGAGTTCTGTGATTTTGAGAGGTGGGATTTCTCCAGATGAGGTTTCCATGGCTGAGAACTCTGCTGCCACTTAGGTCAGTCACGACTGAAATGTGAGAATCTTCAGAGACCAACAAGTTAACAAAAAGGACACTTAGCAATATTGCTCCTCTACTTGAATCTGTATTTAATTAGCTTGAGGAAGATATAAAGGCTGCTTTTTCAGGTGTGAGTTGCTACAAGGCCCTGGAGGAAAAGAAAGAAACTATTTAAGGGAAGGAAGCTCTTGTGCTATTACAGCCGCAGAAGGCTGACTTCACTCAGTCCTGCCCTGTTAACAAGTGCTGAAAATGTTGTACATGAAACACCCCTTCTCAGGCTTCTTTGGGAGCTCTAACATTTGGAAACATTGGAAACAATTTTAGATGATGAAGTACCACAACACTGACAATCCCACATCTTCAGTATTGCATTAAAAATGAAAAAAAAAAAAAAGCTTGAAAAATAAGCTGGTTGAGTATTACTGAAGACATCTGGTTTTGGTAAGAAAAAGGCTAAGTCAAGCTCTACATGTTTCTTATTCATGTAACAAGAATTGCTGCAGGGAATGTAAGGGTAGAGAGAAATTGCTGTCACCAAATTTTATTTTACTGACCTAAATCTTCAACACAAAGGATGCATTTCTCTTTACCAATACAAGTTTGACTGTGAACTGAATGTCAACAGTTCAGCAGAGTGCATTTCACTAAGTGCTAAATCCACTTCCTTGCCAAGAACATGTATCTGTTGATTAAAACATCAGGCTACTTACGCTGTGCTTGATGCTGTAGCAAAGGGGACATTGCACAGCTCAGACACGCACATTTCCCCTCTCACACTTCTTTCACAAAACACACTCCACGTGTAAAAATCACAGTTAAAAACTTACAATGAAATCATCTTGATGTGATTTAAATTTAAGGTTACACCCAGGTGTTCCAGGCCATTTGATGCAATCCATGACTCTGAACTTTTGAAAAGGAGCTGCTCCAAATGGGCCTGTGAACATTGTATCTTTGACTACCTATATAGTTTATTTTAAAATAGAATCCATTTATTTCCATGAACCTAATCCAAACTCCAGTACAGTCAACAGAAATCTCACCACTGAGTTCAAAACTGAAACCTATCACATCACCCCCCCAAAAAAGAAAAAAAGCCAAACAAAACAAAACAAACAAAAAGAAAAACCTAATGCATGATGGATTGTTCTGTCTCCACAAAGCACAAAGTGGCTTCAGTTTTAATGCTCAGACTTCAACTTTAACTCCCAAACCTGTCTGTTTTGTGCCTGTTGTGGAATGTCATATTTATTAAACCATTTTTCATAGGTGTGCCAGGGCACTAATGTAAAAAAAAAAACCAACAAGTTTAGGTTTATGCAAAACTGACACCACAGTTCTGGTTCTATGCAGACTGGTGCAGGGACCAAGAGAAGCGTTCCCTCCATGGCTTTAACCAGGGTCAGATTAGGGCCTTCCCCTTGAGTATTCTTTTGTCAAATAGCTCCTAAAATCAGACAGCTGAGGTCTTTCAGTGCTAACTTTTCCCACATCCAGAGATGTCTCACACTGGATGAACAGTGCTTCCTTCTGTCACAGCCCCATGAGAGGGCCGGGGAACAATTTAATGTGTCAGAAGGAAAACTTGTGGAGGGGCTTGCACACTCCAAACTAAGATGAAGCAGTCCCCTTCCTAAATGTAGCCAGACTGACTTGGCCATAAAAGAGCTGCTACTATCTACCTAAATGATCTTGCTAATATCTCTTTCTTTCAGTGACTATGTCCTTTTATATCTTATATAGCTGGTGAACCAAACACATAAACCTTTTCTCCTGATAGCCCATTAGGTATGCTTTTGAGGTACAACCTCAGTAATTACTTCCTTCCAATATAATTGTATTTTAATTACACATTTAAGGCCAAATTCTTTCCTCATCTATCCCAACTAAAACTCTCTGAAACCTTATTAATTTTAATTAAGTAGGAGTTGATGCAAAATTTCTAAGTGCTTAATTTTGCATTAAAAGTTTCAAATTCATTTAAACATGGATTTAATTTCCACAAGCACTTCAATTGGTAATGTGCTCCTGCATTTAGTCTTTCAGAGCGATAACATGAAATATGTGAAACATAAAGTCCTTTCCAACAGATGATATTAGGACATAGCTCACCTTTAAATATTTCCTCATTTGCTGCAGCTACCTGAGGGATGTTTGCCACAGACTCCGAAAGGACTTCTCTCTTATTAACATCAGTCGCAGTGCTACTCCAAAGGGATGAACTGCAGCTGGAGATAAACTGTTCCTTTCTGAGAGGTGGAACAGAGTTTGTGTCATCAGCCAGTGCAGTAAACACAGAAAGACAGCTGGGAATGAGGCAGGCAAACTGCCAGAAGGGTCTTGGGTCACTGAGAGCTCAAAAAGCCAGTCTGAAGTGTTCATGTGAGCAGAGAATTGATACATGGAGTTGGCTGTGAAAGAGAGTGAGAAAACATGGAAGTAAAACTTTTCACTGTCTCACTGAACAAAAAGGACAAGAAGTGACTTTGGAGAGTCACATTATTTTCAAAACAATACTTGGAACAATTCAACCATCAAGAAAGTTATTTGAAGTCTTGACCTGGACAGAATAAGACTGTACAGGGACTCAGTAATTGTACTCTAAACCAAAAATAAAAATATGAGGCAATTGAGCCTTATGTTTCAGATGTAAGATCTCTGACACTATGCATGTCTTTGGAGACATTATGGAGCCCCTAATTAAAAACAAGAGCTGCTTGTGGGATTCCAGAGTGCAAGTGAAATTAATGAGAGAAACAGATCCCGCCCTGAAGAGATCAGCCAGCATCACAAAGAGGTCACTGTTGAGCACTCAGACAAGTACAACACAGGTCACTGGGCCTCCAAAGCTCTCAAGTGAGGAGAGGGTAGTGCCCAGCAATGTCTCTGGAATACAGCGAGCTGGGTATGCTGCACAGAGTACCACACAGAAGGGCTGTTTGCAAAACCTTTACAGACCAGAAGGGAGGCTCTGGCAGTCACTGTCACCTGCTGCCCACAGCAGGCACTGCAGGATGTGCCTGTGCTGACTCCCAGCATTTCTCTCAAGGAGCCATCCAGTAGCCCCAACAAAGGTCTGACATTCTTTACACAACCTAGGCTGACCATGTGGGAGACAGGCTTGCCTGAGCAGAGCCAGGGAGCATATCCTCTGGCCAAGCATGACTGCCCACATCAAACACTGTCAGATAGGGAAAACAGTGAACTGGCAAGGAGATAGCCCAGCCAAATCCCTGAGGTGGGGTGGGCAGGGGAGGAATCAAACAGCGTGGACAGGTCTGTTTGCTTTCAATAACAGGATCATGTACAGCCACCCCAGCTCATTGCCCCAGCTCCAGAGAGACCAGCTTCCTCAGAGCAGCTTTCTGGGCTTTTGGAAGCCCCAAGTGCAAATGGGTTGAGGTTACAGGCTTTGATGTGGAACAAAACAGTGTGAAAAGGGAATTGAATCTGAATAATGGAAGAAAAGTCTGCCTAAGAGAAATTCCTGGGAGAGAAGTTAAAAAAAAGCAGGAGACAGAGCTGGATGTGAGTAGAGACAGAAGACATTACAGTCATATTGGACATGACACACTGCATAAAATAGTGTGTGACAACAGGTCAGAAGCTCAGTGTGAGTTTCAGGGCTACATCTCTAATTGCCACTTGTGCACAAAGTCCCACGACACAGAGGAAAGCAGGATCATGTGGATGTCTGTCTGACCCTTCCATACCCTTTCCACTTTCAGTTCAAACACAGAGAGAATGCAACACTCCCGGGCCCAGAGGGTCAGGGCAGCCTCTTACCAGCCTCTGCACCAGTTTCACATGAATCCTCAATGTCAAAAACATAGGATTGTCATTTCTAAAGCATTATAGGCAGATATGAAGCACAGGAAGCCTGAGAGATTAGGGATTGAAGTAGGAGAAACCCCTGGAGATGTTTGTTGTACGTGGTGTCATTTATTGTTATAACCCATGGCATCAGCCAGATGTTACAAACGCTGCAGTGTGAAAGAGCCCCAACACCTAATGCCACCCTCCAGCCCAGGAGGAGGTTACAAAGGCTTTCAGCTTGTAAGCTCTTGGACAGACAGGAGACTCTACTAGTTGAGACCACCTATCTGAGACTGTACAGCACCTGCCACACCACATCACCACAGCCTCAAAAAATCATCTCTTTTCCTAAGGAAGGGGCAGCAAGTCACACCAGGAGAGAACAGCACCAGATGCTACTGGCAGGGCAAAACCAAAACTGAAAGGTCTCCCAGCATGAAACAGCAGAGCTGCAGATGAGTCAGGAGAGAACTGGAGGTCAAAACAGTGCAGGGTGACCCAGGATCTGTCCCGACTCAGTGGACTGTGAACAATTAAATAGGTGTATTTAATCATTGCTTGCTTCATATAAATGTTTGCTGTTAGTGTGTGTTGTTTGTGCAATGAAGGTGTAAAGAAAGGTAGGATGCTCTGGCCCAGACAACTGGATCTGTCCCTATTATACATCTTACCTACTGACACTGCTGAAAGCTGGTCCCTGGCAGGCATTCTGCCTGATGGCTGAGAAGCATGGCTACAGCATCATCTGCAGCTGTAACGCCTCTGAAAAGATCTGTTTTCCAATAAGGAGCTTGTTCCATTTCTACAAGCAACAAAGGGCTTTTTGGCTCTTACTCAGCATGTGTTACCTGATATGCCAGGCATTCCCAGCAGCCATGAGGAGAGTCAGGCAGTGAGGAACTGCTCTGTGTACTGGGCTGAACTTGCTTTCTCATTTTTCCAAGTCTTGGCAGACAGGTAAATTTTTTAAAGGTACTTGTTTCTAAATACAACATGTAACTCGTTTTGCTGCAGTCACTCGTTTTGCTGCAGTCTATCCATCTAGTGTTCTGTGCTTGTGGGTACAAAGTTACCAGTACCAGTTACCATGACTGAAAATTAAAAAGGAAATATATGTTCTTCCATCTGAGACAGAATGGTTGAAGTTAAAAGATTTCAAGGTACTCTGCAGTTTTGAAGCTTGCTGTTCCTTGCCTGCTTAAATAAAGAGAAGTGGAGTCAAATGATGCATTTCTACATAATTGAAAATGCACAAACATAGGAAGAGAGACAGCTAACTAGAAACAGTTTCCCAAGCAAGTTACTTGATCTTGGCCAACAGAACCTGCAGTTTAAAGCCATTTAGACACTCTGGAAAATTTGCTCTGGATATGAAACACACTTAGCTCCCATCAATCCTGTGCTGCAGCCAGCCCTGAGGAAAGAGAGGACTCTCAGTGGCTGCAGCCAGCATTCTGGGCAGCTTCCAGTCCTCCTCTCCTGCCAACAGTAAATAAAAGCATAATGAAATCAGAACAGCTAATGCTAACGCCCAAAAGCTGATGCTGGAACGAGGAGTGTGAGACCGGAGAATCACAAGCAGCATCTCCTCTCTACTGCAAAGCTCTTGCAGCCCAGACACATCCCGAGCCAGGCTGATTTTCTGTGTATTCAGTAGCTCTGACAGGGTTCTCTCTTCCATTACTTCATTCAGCCTTCTCTCAGGCTGCACTGCTGATTGATGTTTTCTACACAGGCAGCCACACCAAGGAAAAAAGAGAATCAACATTCACTTTGGTCATGGCCTCTTCAGCCTTCAGCCATTCTCTTATGTGTCCTTGTGGTAACAACCCCATGCAAGGGATAGGAATGAGATCAGCAGCTACCAGCAGGGCCCTGTGCCACAGAAATTTCCAAATTATGTTTTTCCTCTGTCTCTTAGGGACACATAATGCAGCTGGTACACCTGCCCTTTTATTACACCTTTTTCTGTGCATACAATTCGTCCAGCAAATATACATTAAAGTAAATGCAAGAAAAAAAAAATTAAAATTAAGATCTTACAAATGAGCCCAAAAAGCAAAGCAATGTGAAAACTGGTTTGCTGAAGTTTTGTTCCATGCACATAGTGTATGTTAGTATTTAGTAATATACAGAAATTACAGATGTGACTTAAGACTTCAAAGACTTTATGTTAGTATTTTCCTCTGCAAAATAAAATTCTCTGTGGAGGAAGCATGGCATGAAAGAACTAAGAATTGTGATAACAAGATGGGCAGTATTATTGACATTTTTCCTTCCATATTTTAATTTGACAGAACTAGGTAAACACCTTTCCAAAAAGAATGAACCCAAATTGAATTCAGTTGAGTTACTGAGTGAAAGAATGAATTATTTTCTTAATTTCCCTTAGGAAAGAAAGGTCTCTGCATTACTCGTACATGCCATCAAATTAAAACGGTGTGAAGAAGTACAAGTTACTCAGCAATGAAATGTTGTGGAGTAAATGGGAAGCAAACGTTAAAAATTCTCCTCTGAGCAGCCAAGAAGAAAATTCCTTTGTGATACATGTAGGTGACATAATCTTGGGACAGCCTTTCCATAGGTGTGGGCCTTCTTTGCATGCTCCCCTGGAGAAATTGTTCAAAAAAATGGCTGTAGATTTATGTCTTTGTTTTCTTGTAAATATGAATCTTTGTCTATTCATTGATTTTCAGTCTAGAATTAAACTTTACAATCATGTCGTACATCAGTCCTTATAGGCTTCCACAGACTTTCAAGCTCTTTCCTTAAGTTCCTATTTTCCAGCTGAATTGAAGCATATCTTCTGCAATTAAAAAAAAAGCAAAAATCAAGCATTGATTTAAACACATCAGGTGTTAGAAAACTGTCAGACAGAATCTGATTCCTGGACTGAGTTTTCTTGTGGTTTTCCTCGTGTGGTTCATTGGTCCCTGGGCATGAACTCCCTCTAATGCAATCATGAAATGTGATTGAGAAAATGAAGTTCTTGGTCTCTACATAGCAATTGACCTCTGTAACATATCCTCAAAAATCTACATATCCTTGAAAACCTATATCTCCATTGAAAGAAGTTGGAGAATCTATAAATTGTAAAAATGACTTACCTAGTATCTAAAAGTGCCAGGACTAGACCCTTCAGAGAACAATACAAGCAGTTTCACATTCTGCAGTTATAAAGTAATGTGTCAGAAGGGAATATTGTTCCTATCCCAACCTTTCCTGAGGCTTTTTTATGCCTTGAAGCACAAGTTTATTTCACTTACTTTTTGAGACAACTTATATTCCGTGCTGTAAATCAGGGTGGCTTATTAGAAAACACTAGATTAGTGGTCAGTTTTCTAAACCCCAGAATAGTATCTGACACCCCTTTCTTCAGCATTATCCTTCAAAAAACTACTAATTCCAGCGCATAACAATGTGTAAGCTGAAAACATTACACAAATATATTGTATCGTAGGTACAACAAAGTCACTGTGTGTCAAAAGGAGTCAATATTTGCCCAATTTTCATACTGATATCCCAGCCTTACCTGGTGAGTCAAGATAGGATGCGTCATGCTGGAAGCTGCCTCCACAGGCACTGGGGAGAAGGAGCTGAGCTGTGACACCATTTCAAATCCACCTTGGTGGAATTGTAATCAGACATCCGTGTGGAGACCTCAGCAACTTCCCTTTTCCTCCTTTCTCCTCCTTCCCTTCTCCTCCTCTGAGGTTCAGCCACTTCTGGTTTTGATCTTTGTACTGGTTTCACTGCAGGGTGCAGGACACCTCATCCTCCTCATGTCCTTAGTCCTGATGACATTATTAGGCATGCTGGTGAGGCCCAGGCTCAGGCCCAGCCTCTGGGAGGGAAACAAAAATTAGAAGTAAAATAGATTTTGAAGTAGGAAGCACTTTTCCCATGTTGAAGACTCAGAACAGTTCCAAAATGAGAAGGCATATTTTTAGTGATTAGCTGCAGTTAATCCTAAGAATGCTTTAGGCTTCGTAATAAGTCAAACACAATATCCTCTCCTCCATGGAGAAGTGAGATGTGGGGTTTCAGAGTGGAAGAACAAAAGGATTACAAATGAGGTATTTGCAATAATTCCTCCACAGCGGCTATACACGCTACATAATATTTCCCCCTGAAACAGAAATCTGCCTTGAATAAAAGGAAGAAAATGACATTAGGAGAAAGAAGTCATATCTACAAACTGCATGTAAATCAGAAGTTCATTAGGGGAGTATGCAGAGAAGCTTTTGGAATATAATTTTGCTACCAACTAGTTTTCACAAGAGTGAAGTAAGGTTTTCAAAAGCATCATTGCTCTAAGTAATTCAAATTACCTACTCTACCTGATACTATCTCTTCCCATAGAGATTACAAAGCACTTAAATTTTTACCCACTTTGTTACAGAAATCGTCGAGGAAGATTTCAATCCATTTGCAAGCACAGCTGTGAGAAGAAAAGAAAAGATACCAGAAGTTTTCAAAATGACCTCCAGCACATCTAGAGTTAAAAGCTTCTTACAAGTATAATCTCTGTATCATAAAGTTCTTTGTTGAGAAATTTACCACTGGGTCACACACAAAAAAAAAAAGCCACTCTGGACCAAAACTCGGTCTACAAGAGTTCAGCTAAGAAACAGTAATTCCTGGTGCTTTGTCCCTTTCTTTTTTCTTGCACTGAAATAGAACATATTCAATGTGTTCTACTGTTTCCAAAGCATGAGTGTACTCCCATTACTCAGAAAATTACTTTAATTTTAAAATGAAAAGGTGTAGGCTTATAGATGAGATTGCTGACGTTGTTTGAAGGATCAGGTGATCTCCGCTGAGTTGGTGGCCATAGATGGCTCAGCTGTCATTCAGAGGCAAGCACACTCTCCTAGGATATCTCCTATTCTGAAGCAGTTCAAAGCCTTGCTTTTATTTAGGCTAACCTCCCTCTGGCATCCATAGGGGTGTGTTACACCACGGGTCACTAGAGAAGGTATCACGCGGTTTCTGACCCTCCCCATAACACAGTTTGCAGTGTGGACACGTACTCTGTATGGACACAAAAGTGCTGGGACATCTTATCCTTCTGTGCTAGTTTGAAAGCAAAAACCAGTGAAACTCCAAGTCAGAAATGCAATTTAATAGAAAAAGGTAAAATACGTGCAATAATACAATAGAAAACAAGTTAAAGTACATGCAATAATACAAAAGAAAAACCTCAGACAAAGTCAGAATACAACCTGACACCCTGCTCGTTAGGGTGGTGGTAGCAGTCCAGATGAAGTGATCTTGCTGAAGTGGTGATCCTGTNTTCATGGAGATGGTGATGGAATACATAGCTTTGGGCACATATTTACATTGTAACCTTCTCAAAGCCCAGAGGGGAATTTAGGAGTGTAGCTGCATTTTATTCTGGATTGCCACGGAGCTGCATCAGACTCGGCCTCCTGAAGAGTTTTCCAGCAAGGCTGCTCCTCAGGGGAGCTGAAAGGGTGTTGGATTGGGCCAGGTGAGAGCTGGTCCGGCTTCAATCAAAACCATTTCTAGCAAGGGTTTTGTACTGACATACAAGGGGTTCACTACGTTCTGCTTTGTGTGCTGAAGTCTGAACAACTCCAAACTAAAAAAAAAAAAAAAAAATTAAAAAAGAAGATGCAGAGGAGGAAGACTGTGTAGAATAAAAAGGCCCAAAGAATGAAACTTCCCATAAGTGCTAGTGCCTGCTGTGCTTTGAAATCCACAGGATTGAAATTCCAGGGTTCTTTGAACCAGGAGAGCTTTGCCTTCAGCTTTGGTGTACCTAGGCTCCCAGGTAAGGTCACTACTTTTCTGTCTTTGTAAGTCCTGCAGCTCGACATGCCTGCAAAGTTCCTGCAGGTCACAGCAGCTGCACAAGGAACTCATGCCATCCTGAGCAGAGCAGGAGGGAAGGGGCAGCAGGGAAGCTGCTGGAAAATGGTCTTGTGGAAAATGTCCCACACGTGGACCCAGATGATATCCCTGGGTGTTGGAATCAGAAAACCTTTAAGGTCCCTCCCAACCCAAGCCATCTGCCATTCTATAAAATGACACCATTCTGGTAAAGTGAGCAAATGTCTGTATTAGTGTGTGTGGCTGCTTCCTGTCCTAGCTGTGCCTTGCTGCCTGTGTGAATACACAGATAAATCAAAGCTAACTGTGCAACTGACCAGCAGCAGACCAGCAGAAAAGGTGACATAACTGGGGTCTCCTAGTGGCTGACTGTCATCTGAGAGAGCAACTTGCTCACCAGCTTCTCTGGGGCTGGCATACAATGGAGTCTCTCAACCCAAAACATGGCTTTTAGAAAGAACTGGAGCTTCTGAAAATGGCTGTGTTGTATCAATAACTGAGGGAATCATAGAGCTAGAGGGGCAAATACACAAATGCCTTAAGGTACAGCATCCATTTAGAAAAAAAAAGAAAAAAAACACCAAAGTAAAACAATTTTAGTGTTCTTCCAGCATTGCCTCTTGCATTTACTCCAGCATGCTATATTTGGTATGGCTGTTTCTGTAGGAGAGCTACTCTCTGACAAGTCCTCACATAGAAGCAGCAAACCTCCAGGGAGTTTAAGGCAGCTTTTATTTAGACCCACGCTTTGTTATGATACCAAGTTTAGCCTCAGTCTTGCTGCTTACTGAAATCCCACTGTCTGTGGCTGCTCACAAGGTAAGGGTCCACATTTCTTGGGTTTCACTGATTTCACAGCATCACTATCCATGCAAGACTCTGCTCCTTTTAATCCAAATCTTTGACTGTAGCTCAGATGTCTAGTGATGGAGAGAGGGTGGTGGCAAAGACAGCATGCAATGTACACTGATGGGGACAGGAACATTGTGTAGCTGTCAGCACAAAGAAAAGGAGGCTCATCTTGCAGCAGCAATATTTGGGAGAGAAGTCTGGAAGATCAATTTAACTCCTTTGATGTGTCATATCTTGCTAGTAAAGGTTTAAATGCTATTTCTATCTGCCACATTGATTTTCATTATCATGGATTCTCTTCCTGGGGTAAAGAATTTCTCTCAGAGAAGTTTCCTAAACTTGTTTAGCTTGCAGTGATGTTATGTTTTAAATTGCAACACAAATACCTGCATGCATATATGCACCAGCTCATACTATTCATAAGAAATCTGCGTATGGTACTGTGTGATTTTAGTTTTCCATGACAGCAGCACTTAAATTATGCATTCTCTTCAAAAAAAGAAAAAAGAAAACAAATCATAACTCATCCAACTTGAAAGTACAACACCCTGTCCCATTGCTCCTCTTCCATTAATCCGGAGATTGGGAGGCATCAAGTGACGCAAGACCTTTGAATCTGCCCCCTCAGAAACTCTGACAGCTCAGAACATTGTATGTTCTGTTATTGTTCCAAAATATCAGCTTGCTCACTCCAAAACTATTTAAGAAATACTGATTTAATCATATACTCCCCCACATTTTTGCAACTGCCATCACTACTGTGAGTGTTAATATGCTGAGTGGGACAACAGTGGTGTTTTGCTGCTCTAAAGAAAAAATTTTTCCACATAAATTCCAGGAATGGGTTCTTTCTGCTGTTTTAGCTATTTCATGTAACAAATAATCTTTGCAATAGGAGCATTTGGCTCATCATGCAGATTTGTGTTCTTTATAAGTGGAAAATAATAGCAGACAGTCTTCCCCCTGTGTCAGTGCTTTTATGCCAGTCAAGGTTGATAAAATATTTCTTGAAGAGAAACGCACAAATCAGCCTGCATGGGAAACCTGATGATGATGATGATGATGAGCACAAGTTTGAGGGTGACATTCTGGTGTAGTGCAGTTCCTTCTGGCACTTGGGATTTGGCTGGTGGGGCTTGGTAGGAGACCAATAAAAGTTCTTAAGGCTGAGATGAAAACCATGCGTGGTGTTACTGCTAGAAGAGCTGTTTGGAGGAGCCTGGGTGTTCCCAGAATAGAACAGTTTCTCTAACATAGCTACAAGCAACACATCAAGCTCCAAAGAGATTCTTTTTTTAGGCTTGGATCTAAGGAGGTGTGGGGGGGCTTCTACTACAAACAGTAGAAGGCTGACAATGACAAGCAGGCATTCATTTGAAGGAAAGTGATACATCTACTAAACTCTTAAAGACTAACAGTATAAAGCCTTGGCAATCCCATCACTTTCCCCAATCCCCATCACTTTCCCCAAATATAATAATGTCAGGATTTTGCTGTCGTTAGAAAAAAAAGAAACAGCACAATGTTTAAGACTACAACATAGCATTTTGCAGTATTATAAGGATAATAAATACAAAGCTATCTGGAAATATATGAAATAAGGATGCTTTTTTGCCTTTTTGTCTAGGCTGAGGTGTTGCAGTTGCTCCTGCATAATCACATACATCAGCCATGTGGTAGCACATAGAGGCCCTGGCAGTGCAAAAAGGCCACTGGGTTTTGCAGTAATTGCACTGTAACTTTAAGAAATGTACTGTATCATCCCACAGCATACTTCTTGTTTTGTATAGTTACAGGATTTATTGACCCTGGGCTGTATTTTTGAAGGGATTATTTAGGTGTTTATGTTTTTCACTGCTTCTTGAAGAGTTCAGCTTCCTGAGCAGTCTGGTGAATGCAGTTCAGCATGTCTTAGCTCCTCCATGGAAAGGAAAGATCTTGTGGTTAGACCCAGAAATTTAGTTTTCTTGTGCATTAGGTACTTCCTTACCCTCTAGACAGCTTGGTTCCCTGGCTTACAGCTATGGGTTTCCCTGCTGTCTTGGTCATGTGCAGAAAATACAATCCAATTACTTCTTCCATGTGGAGAAGATGCAGAGAGTCACCAGTGATAGATAGATCCCTGCAGGGCAGAAAGACCCATCCTCTGCAAAATAATGAACCCTGTTGCAAAAGAAAAAGAAAAAAAAAAAAGCTTGGAAAAACACAGCTTACAACTGAAGACCCCACAGCCCTGAGTGAATTGAAGTTGAAAGTTCATGTAGTTTTGAATCATTGCTCAAGGCTCTCTTCAGAGTCAAACGGATCTCAGTTCATCCACTGGTTATACATTTAATCCCGCTTTAGCGGCTGCAATCAAGTCAAAAGTTTTTACTGTTTGGGAGGGTTTGGAGTGAAAGCTGATAGCGCGTGTGGCGAGAGAGAGCTTTCTTCAATTCCACAGACCTGAAATAATCAGTACCACAGTGTGAGCTCCACTTCATTCAGATGCAGTGTAGGCTGAAACTTCTTTCCTAGTCCTGGATATTCTTCACAGAGGTGCCAGCCTGAACATTTCTGAAGCAAACACTGGCATTATCAATCACAGCAGCACCTGAGCAAGTGATCTGATTTTAAAAGTGATGAAATGGAAACTGTTGGTGCTTTTTCACCTCTGAACATCAGAGACAGCATGTTCACAGCTTTCTTTAGACAGAGGCATTTCATATTGGCCACTGTTTTTCAATTTTCCCTCTCTTCCAATGCGTTATGAATGTGGGTGCAAAAACCTAGGTACCACTATTGCTTGCAAGAAGAAGCAGTAAATACCCACTCATCACTGCTTCACCAAGATCACATTAATTATAAACACAGGGAATGGGCTGTCTTTGATGTCACTGTATTCATTATTAGGATTCCTTTGCCTATCGTGGAAATCAGTATATTTGGGGCTCTTCTTAATGGAAGCAGTTCCATTTGGATACATATAAAATTGTTGATCTTGCAAAACAGTATCTGACTATATATTTTCAAACGTCTCCCTCCTCCCCAAACTAAAGTTTGTTATGAAAGTTTGTTATGTTTGTGAAATAAAAAAAAAATCATTCATTGTCTGGCAGAACACAGCTTGGAAAACCTTCCCAATGCTCTTTGCCCAACTTCTAAATATGGTGATGTTCACTTTCTCTGTTTACCCAGAAGCCTGAACATATGCTATAAATTCAAGGACCCTCTCCACATTGCACGTGCACTGGTGTAATTCACAAGCAGCAGCACACACTGTGCCCTCAGCAAAGCCCAGGCTGGGTGATGGCAGCCTTGCCCTCACAGAGAAGCATCTGCATCTGCAGATGGTTTTAGAGAAATCAGAAGGTGGCAGAAGAGTAAGACTCTGTGACTGCAGCCACCTCTTCCTAGGTCACCTGCACATCAGTTTGGTTTGGTTTTTTTTCCTGGAGAAGCTGGCAAATGCATCTGAAACACACACAGGGATATTTTTCAGCCACATTAAGCCATAGAGGGGAAGTTTTGTGGGCTACAGAATAGGTTGAGTGCAGTTCCAAAAACCTTTGCCCTCTTTTTGTAGCCTGATGCTTAATGATGGTGAGTTTATTAGGCTTTCCATAAGGCTAATAAGCATAAGCTTATTAGACATAAGCATCTGTTTCCATCCATGATGGACAAACTGAATTGCCTCCAAGACTGCGGATGTTCTCCTCTTGAAAGTCATTGGCAGCAGCTGAGCAGAATCAAACTGTGGTGTGGGGTTTGCGGAAAGAGCAACCCACCACACACATATCCTTGCCCAGACAAGTGGCGTTGCATATATCTCATTACTCTAGGAATTCAGACTCTAAAAATATTTTATTTTTGCCCCCTTTATTCTATGCAGTTCATTCAGCTGTGCTTCAATCACTCTCTGCCAGCCTTTCTTGCTCTTGTGAGGCTGGAGAAGTCATAAATATGGCAGGTCCCTTTGAGCGTTAATGCTGGATGCTGTCCATGACTGCTGAGCTGCAATATGTGAGCCAGCGATACCACAAAGTGAGAGTTTATATTCCTCCCCTATTACATATTTTTAGTGTGTAAATCCACAGAGCAGAAGAAATTTATAGCGATGTGAGTGGTCATGGGGAAAGTAATCTCCATATAAAGCAGTGGCAGATACCTCTTTCTGCCTGGGACTCCTTCTGTTGGGAAGTTTCCCACCAGGCTGAATGAAACCTTCGGCCACTGCTGTTCTTTTTTTGTGCCTCAGTGACAGGGGGGGTCACTGACATTGTTTATCCATTATTCATTTAGCAATGCCTCTGGGAAGCAACTTAATGTCATGTATTTTTCACTTACATGAATTGCAATAAACTGGTTTCTTCTTCAAGCCTGCCTGCACTGGGGAAATTTTCGATGTTGTTTTACAGCCAGCATAGCTTAAACTGTTTGGAGACTGCAGCAAGGACCTGGTAATAGACAGCAGGAGGTGAGTGATTGGTTTTTACCAGCGTGGCTTCAGACTGTGGCACTAGCTACACTTACTAAAACATGAACTATTAAGACTACATAACCCAGAAATATTTTGGCTTTGTTGAAATACAAGGTATCTGTCTCCCTTGGACTGAAAATGCTTCTATTCCACAAACTGCTCATTCTCCCTTGAAAGGACAGGCTTTCAGTGGGAGATTTGAGTTTTTCTTGCTTTGCTTTCCTAGCCTTCTTTAAAGCAGGGTATTTTAAGTCAATATATCTCTAACAAGCCCAGATGAGATTTCAGTGCAGCCTTTACTGTCAGAATCAAAATTACATGAAGTACTGCATTTTGAGGCAGTGATATGTGTGCAGTAAAGAGGAGGTAGATTCTGATCTGGCCGGGCGAAATGCTCCCAGTTAAATCCCATCACGTGCGGGCCTCAGCACATCCAACACATTTATGCACAAATAAAACTGAGGGGCTGAAAAGAGAAAAAATTTCTCCCTAGGTCTAATAGGAAGGATGTGAATAAATCACAGCTGAAAACATGGAGCAGAAAAGTTTGGTGGATACCCAAGAGATCGAGATGGTAGATCCTTCGTTGAAGGAAGGCAGCTGAGGAGAAAGAGGAGATGGTACACAGAAAGGAACATTCATGTCTGTCCTCAAGACCTCCTGGTCTTGACATAAGCAGTATATGGGTCATTGGATGCCGTGGATTAAAAATTATCCCGTAGTTGCAAAGATACATTTCCTGAAGAAGTGAAATTTGCTGAATTTCCGCTGGAATCAGATACACATGCTTCACTCCTTTAGACAGTCTCCAAAAATAGTAGAAGCAAGGTGGGCTGCTAAAGCATGAGTCCAAGTCCTTGTGTGTAAACACCTCCCTTGGCATGGGAGGCATTTCTACCTCAGGATAAGGCATGGCCAGGTTAGGGTAGTGGAGACCATGGCCATGGGACCATGATTAATCAGAAGTGCTCAGCCTGTCCTGGGAGCACTAGAAGACTTTTCTTGCAGCTGCTGTATTCCCTCCATACTGGGCTTCTGGCATGAGGAGGCAGGGGCTGTGCTTTGCATTGTGCCAGTAATGAGGGCACAGGGAAGAGGAGAAGGAAGACAGGGAAAATTAGTTGTCTCTCAGCCTTTACAAAGCCATTTTTCCTCCTGAGAACTGATCCAGCATTCCCTGTGAAATTAGGAAGCATGTGCTCATATGAAGAGACACTAGGATAATCCCAAAGGAGGGAGAGAGCTTCTTCCAAAGCATAAATCATCTGTTTCCCTTTGGTGCTCCCATACCTTCTCAGATAGGCTATCTCAGGCTGGCCCTGGAGTGGGTTTGGCTTCCAGGGTTCCCACAGCTTTGGAGGACAGTAAAAGGCAACTGGCACTGTTCGCTGACCTCTGCAAAGGGCCTAGTTGGTCACTTTTCCCTTCCCCTTTTCTTTCTGGGGCCAGCCACAAAGGAGATTTAGTAGTCTGTGGGCAAGGGTGCAAACCCAGGTTTAAATTAGCTCAGGAGGACGTCTAGGCGCACTGAGAGGAACCAGCTTGTTCACATCTCCATGTCCTCTACCTGACCTGGAGAATGCCTGATTCCCAAGCTGGAATTTCTGCCTGGCCAAGTGTCCCAACATGGGACCCTGACCTTTCTGCTGTGACACGCCCCTGGAAGGACCCCTTTGTCTCTCTTCTCTGCTTCTCTGTCCAAAGCAGCCTTACTCCTCAGGATCAAGGCGTGGTGCTCAAAATTAGGGTGCCATTCACAGGTCTCCCTTGAGCTCTGTGCTAAGTGCACAGGATGCCTGAGGGCACACGGCACCTTTCCATCATCCCAGAATTAGTTTCTCTGCAAAACAGTTTTGTACTTGCAGTCACTGGAGAGTGTCATATCCCTCCTTTTTCTTGTCCTCCAGAAGCTAAGATTCTCACATAAAATTCAAAGAGGATGGTTTTGGTGGGATACTCAGTAAAAAAGCATGTTGAATGGTGAGACAACAAATCCTTTCTGTCTCTGAGAAACAACTGTATGTGGTCCTTAGTGCTAGACTGCCCAGATTGCCTGCTATCTAATGAACCCTTATCTTGCCTCTACCAAACATTTGACTATAATCAAGGCTTTACACATTTGCTTTAGTCTATTCTTACTTCAGCTTACAGGGTGGTGAGAACTGCCTTACTAGTTCTCTTGAGGCATTCCTGGTGGCTCTCCAGGTTGCTAAACCATCCTCCATGCAGATCCTCTCAGAATTGGTGGCTTAAACACAACTTCCATGCCCTCCCTCAGCTGGATTACAGGATGGGGGCTGAGGGATTACTCTGACCATCATGACAAAGGCAGCAGGCCCCTCTCATGCTTGCATAGCCACTGCTCAGGTTTGCAGTGAGTTCAGTTCTCTCTATGCAGTCATGAAGCTTACAGGCAGCACAATATGGATCATGAACTGTCAGAAAACTTCTCTACATTTTCTCCTTGGCAGACAGATGTGTAGGTGGGAATTTTTTTGTCTCACAAGCCTGCAGCTTGATGATTCACCAGCACAAGCTTTGATGACTCCTACCCTCCAGTGCTGTTTCCTACTCTACAGTTACACTGCCTGCCCGGCTGGCAAGCTGAGGGGAAACCTGCAACGAGAAGGTCTGTGAGCCAAAGGAGCCTTGCAGTGAACAGAGCAGGCTGTGACCAGTGTGTCACCCACTTTTAACACGATCAGGCATCCCCTTGGAGAGTGTGTCTCCCCTGTATACTGCATGCTAGGCAGTATATTCCTGAGGCACGCAGAAATATGGGAGAGTGAAACCCTTCTGAGGCTCTGTTGGAAGCTGCTTGTCAGTGTCTTCCCATCCTGGCCACAGGGGTTGTAGTCCCAGGAATCAAAGATCAAGGCTTTTCCCGGCATCTGGACTCTGTTACCCCAGCTTCCTGCTGTGTCCTCACTGGAGGTACAGCTCCAGCCATGGCCCTGTGAGAAAGGGGTAGCAGGTGATCCTGCTCTGCCACAAGCAGGCATCCATCCAGGCAAAGCACACCAGTGTTAGCCCCTGCAAAAAAGGGTGGGTGCTCCTCAGAGGGAAGGTAGGCTGCAATGAGCTGGAAGCGGGAATTTGAAGCACCAGTATTTATATCCACAAAATATCCACGTAGTCATTATGGATAACATAACATCAGCCATGGACTACTGAGGAGAAAACAGCAACATTCCTTCCCACAAATGCAAGGTTAATACATTTTATGCAATTTATTTGCTATGCCTAATTTACATTCTTTTTCATGTGGCTGTGAAAATACATAAGTGTGAATTGCAAACTCCATTTAAATACCTGTATTTATTTTCATTCTTCCCCTTCCAGTGAAATTTTTGGCAGCAGACAAGCTTTGATGGACAATTTGCATACATATCTGTGGAGTTTTTTTGATCTGTTATAAATATAAATTTTTTCATAGCCAGATATTGCCTTAATTGTTTACATACCAACTGGGGACAGATAATATGTAGCCTAGGCTTTATTTAGCAACTTAAACAAAAATGTTACTGAGCAGTTGGTAGACAAAACATTACATTGTAAGGGGTTTTGTTTTTTTTTTTTTTTTTTCCCTTGCCCTGTAATATTTTACTTTGATTAAAGCTGTACTGAGGTAAAATTGCAAATCTCACGCAAAAAGCAATTTACCTCAGCTCTTATTGAAGTTAACTGTACTTATTTGTCCTAGCATAATGTATTTTTCTAGCTGCATTCTAACTGCAGTGCTTTATCATACGAACCAAGCTAGATTTAATCAAATATAGTTTGTGTTGTGAATTTTAAGACATTTGTTCAATTAGTTGGAATAAAAGCAAAACCTTTGGAAGAAAGATTAAAGTTGAAAAATGCTGTTACTAAGCTGGGCATCCAATGATCCTTCTGCACCTTTCTCATCCCAAGATACTTCTCATGTCTGAAAAGGCTCCCCAGTCATTTTTTTTTTCTCTTTCTGTTCCTCAGATTGCTGGTGATGCTCATGGGATGGGGAAGATAAGAGTTATTTTATCAGGTTTCAGCAACCAAGGGTAAGAACTCACTTTTTTTCCTCCTGTTGTGTCGGTCATGAGCTTTTTCTGGGCTTTGATGGATGAGACCACATTCAAGCTGGGGGCTTTTTAACGTATTGGAGTCCGTCGGGAAGCCACTGTGCGGCTACCCAGTTCCTCTCTGGTCTTCCCAGTGCCCCTCGACTGCTTTCCTGTTACTCTCCTTGTTGCCACCTGGTGGAAAAATTGCCATCATTCCCTCATGTCAACCCTTCAGACCTGGGTGTGCAGTTCAGGGAGACCAGCACAAGAGCCGAGGGACATCGGAGAGAAAGGGACTCTAAAACACCTTTCCAGCAAGCAAATTACTTCCTCCCCTCACCCCTCTATTGGTTCCCCTAAAATGACGCTTGCACACAGACAAAGTATTTTGGGCTATCAGAATATTTTTGCTGTATCATCCCGCCAATGAAATACAACATCCATTAATTATTATCTTATTACTTTTACCAAGAAAATTTTTACGCTTGCTGTTACTACGTCTTATTTTCCTCACCTGTGAATTCTTACCTAACTTGGCTTAGGCTCTCCAGCCTGAGTGATTTGAAAAGGTAAAAAAAAAATTGGTAAAAAATTGCAACAAATAAAAATGTCTTAGTGAAGTCATAGTCCACTCTCTCAACTGAGAAGTGCAGTGTTTTTATATTTTGAGACAGTTTCTCAGACAGCCAGACAAGGTGACATTAAACAAATCACACTAATTACAACACAATTTATGTAGAGAGACTTTACTGGCCTGCTAATGCTTGGCAGGAGCTGTCAAGTACTAATGTTTCAAAAAAGAGCATTTCCAGCACTCACTTTTCTGGTGCATAGGGAAATGATGGAGCCTGTTGAGCTCCCTTGTTTGTGCCAAGGGAAGCAGAGCCCAGCCCAAGTGCAGAGGCAGGGATGGCTCAGAGACCAGAGTTCAGGCCATTACTTTCAGACAGAGTTACACAGACTGTGCTGCGGCCCCAGGCAGATCACTCCTGAATGCACCCCATGCCAAACAAAATCAGCAAGAATTTCTGTGATCCCTGGAGGCTTTGCACCTCTCTGGCTTCACAGATGTCCTGCTGTGTGTGAGTCATGCCCAGAGGTGCAGACAAGACCCTGCCATTCTGAACTGGATACATTTTGCATGGTTGATGGTACGTTATATGACTGAGGAAAACATCGTGCATTAGCTGCCTTATTAAAGAACAAGGATTAAACACTTACCTATAAAACTTGCCAACAGCACCATGAAATTTGTTTCTCAGGAGTCTGTAAAGTGCTTTAAGCTTAAACCTGAGAGATATGTAGGTCTTTGCCTCCAATTCACTTAGTTTAAGGTTGTGTTCCTGTAAGACGATACCTCCCCCCATACAACCCCAGCGAGTGGTTACCTTCACCTTCACAGAACCAACACAAGGGTATGGGGCACACACTCCTTGCCCATGCTGCTGTTCACACCATAGCTTAAACACTACAGTTTACAAGAAGCCACCCTGGTCCTGAGAAGTGCTCAGGTGCATCATGCTGATTTTTTCTGCAGGGGCAACAGCAGCCTGGTAATAGCAAATGGCTTTGGGAGCGGGGCCAGGAGGAGAAAGCAGGAGGGGGAGAAGGCTGGTAATGGCCTCTGACTGTGAGAGTTTTCTGAAGGAGTCTCTGGCATCGCTGTCTGGACAGGCCTCCACTCCATGTAGTGGCCACTGATCACACACAGACATGGGAGACAGAATCACAGAATATTCTGAGTTAGAACGGACCCACAAAGATCATCAAGCCCAACTCTAACATGAATGGCCAGTGCACGGAAAAGCAAAGCTCTGGGTTAGACCTCTGACTCAAGGGAGAGTGAGGTACCATGGGGAAGGGTCCTTGAAACCCTGCTGCTTAGAGCTAATGAGCTCAGACCCTCCCTCTGCTTCTCTGGGACAGCTGGAAATAGAAGACAATTAGACAACCATCTCACTGTCTGGAAAAGTAAGGAATGCTCTGGCAAGCTTTTCCTCATGTGCTCAAAGGAAGATGGTGTGAATCAACATGAGCTGGACATTCTCAAACAGTCTGGGGAGTGAGAAACCTTGCTCTGGAGGTGGGTTCAGATCCTTCTCCAAAACTAACTGAACTGAGCTCTCTGAATTGGTAGCTGGATGCAGAGCTCCCCACATTCAGCCAAGTTGCTCTCATTCTCCTGCAGTCATTCATGTAGCCTATACCTGGTTTTGGTATCATTTGGAAATATCTGTAAGCGTGGGCATAACTCTGCAGAGTTTGGGCATCTTCCTTCTGGGCTTCTTATGTTTTGCTCTGAGCTAGATTTGCAAGCAACTCTTCATCTGTACTTCCAAGGCTTCATGATGCCTGTGGGAATTTATCTCTGGTGAGTCCTGGATGCTCATGGAAATTGCTCAGGAGGTAAGCTGTATTTTTTTTGAGAGGATCATAAGGACTCTAAATGGTATATTTAGCATCAGCTGGAGACAGGAACACCTTAAGAGGCCCTGGTGGAGGTGGCACTTTTTGCTTGCATCAAGGAAATGCAAACTCCTGCCAACCATAATAGCACCATTAAGTCCTGCAGGGCTTGCACATCCAGCAAGCATTTGCAAAAGTTACAAAGAGGTTTGAGGGGCAAGGGCAGTGTACCACAAGGGACAAAGCCTCCACAGGGAATGAAGCCTCCTGGTCTCAGCAGGAAATGCAATTCCTGGGAACAGATCATCAGCACCTTGTCTCAGCAACCTCTGGGTCTTACATCTGACTGCCTTCAGACACTCTCCTGCAGTGGTGACACACAGAGGTCATTTTCCTTTACAGCTGTACCCACTGTACAGGCACATGTGATTGTCACTTGCTGAGTATGGGCACATTTTCACACTTGACTCACAGTTAGTCTTTTGCCACAAGCCAACACTGCCCATGGTGACACAAAACTTTAGTAGGACTGAGAATGTGTATAGCAGGGGAGAGAAATGGGTCAGAAGAGTTATTTCAAGCAGATGTTGGTGATAGATGTTGGTAGAAACACTAAGTTATCAAAAGGAAACACATATATATAAATATATATCTTTTCAGAATAAAAAACTAGCATCTGCACTTGCACAGGGTTAGTGATTGCTAAATAGCTCTATTGTCAAGTAAGAAGCTTTATGAACAGTAGGGTTTGCATGAAGCAGTTGTTGTTTACACCTGAAACTGGTGTACAAATAAAGCCATCATTCTTGGCTGCCAATTCTCCTCTGCTCTGAGCCAGAGCAGCCTGTGGAGCTGCATGACAGCCCTCCCTGCAATTGTTCCTCGCAGGTGTAGCTTTTATATGTGTTTGCTAATGGTTGTCCAGGTCAACTCACACACTGAGCCCCATTTAATTCAACAAAGCAATGTGTTAAGAAAAGCAGAGAAGGCATTATTCAGAAAAGGGAACTTTGGCCTTGGACAGAAAAAGGAGAGTATGGAGTTAATTTTCTGCTTTGAATTGCCCTGCAGAGGAGTTTAGCTTTTTCCAGTGAGTGTCAGGGAGACCAGGGACAGAGGACACCATGGACAGAAGTTTCCTTGTGCATTTGCCTCCCTTGCCTTCCCTTCCACAGGCAGAAATCATGGCCCCACAGACTAAACTTCAACTGGATAAAAACCAAGTCGAAGTTGTAAAGCACTAAAATATTAGTCTGAAATCCAATCTTCTTCTCCCTCTCCATTTCTGTACTTTTTATACAACCACCACCACCATCTCTTTCTCCTGTATCCCTCTCCTTGCTAAGGTAGGTCACATGAGATGCCTTCACCCCGAGATCAATCCTGGGAGTTGTGACCCTCGGGTACCTGTTGCTGCAGCTGCACACCTCCTGTGGTGGCAAACCTCAGCTGCTACAGAAGTGCCGGGGAGCCCTATGAACCTCAGCCCCAAAACTGTCCTCTGCCAGGTGTAGAAAGATGCAGCAAGCTCTGAGTGATTGTGTCCCTTGAAGCCACCAGGAGCCTGGGGTGAAAAAGTGCCACTGATGGAAGGGACATGAGAATGGGACCAAGGGACTAAAACCCTTCTGATGCTCATTGGGTGCTTGCATGACCAGGAGGAGCACAGGGAGGTGGTGGGAAGGGAGGAAAGTCTGAGACAGGCAATAAAGAGGAGAGATGGGGGCTGGAGTAACCCCAGGAAGAAGGAAATGGAGAGGCAGAAAGAATTAGCCAAGTGAAGAGGTATTGATGGCAGTAGGACGCATTGTTATATTGTGCTGCATAATTGCAACACAGTGGTGTCACAGCTACACTTAAAAAACCCCACAAGCTGGATCATAGAAAAGCTTAAAACGTACTGCTTAAAACAATAAGTTTGGCCCTTCTTATTTTCACTTATCATTGACAAAGGAGGACTTTGGTCATGCCTTCAGGCCTTTTTTTCTAGAAATTAACATGTAAGGAAACAATTCTCACCAAGCTGTGTGACTCAAAGAACTGGAGCACTGGGGAAAACATCAGCTATCACAAACCTTACCACTGAACAGCAAGCACTAACAAGTGGGGGATTAAGTTTTCCCTGGACCTGCTCCTTTAAGTTCCTGGTAGCTTTGATCTAGCAGCAGAAAACTGATGCGGGAGGACAGATCACTCACTCCCTCCTGGATATTTTCCTTTTGTAGTTGCATGTGATGCTGTCATTTAATCTTGACTAGAAATGGGAACTGATGGTTTCTGTTTTTGTGGGGAGCATGGATAGGTCCCACGCTGGCATTCTCAGCCATCCACAGATTTGAAGAGGCAGTGAGAAACTGGGTCCAGCCCCAGCTACTATGGCTTCAGGAGACAGTTTCCAGGCAGAGGTTCTGCTGGGGCTCACTGCTGCCTAGGCACAAGTGCAGCAAAAAGCCAAGACACAGAGCCACACTCCACCTGTGAAACACTACAAGGTACAGTGTTGCCCCCCCGGCAAGCTTTGTTTAGCACTCAGAAACTCCTGACAAACAGTGAAAGCCTTCAAACTGTGTCTGGGCAAAGTTTCCAAATGGACAAAGGGTATATATCTTAGAGAAATGTGAGCTGTATCTAAAGCCAAAAAAATCCAGTTCCCCAATCAGACACCAAGAGTCAGCCCCAGCCTTCAGATTCACAAAGACAAACCCAGATCTCTGCATCCCTTTAGACAATGTGAAAACTAATTTGGGCATTTAAAGACAATCCAAATAAAATCAAGCTCATCTTAATCTTTCATCTAATGAGACATTTGATGTATTTGAAAGTTTATATAATCTTTTAAAATCATTGTGGCTCACTTGTAAAGTCTGAAAGCATCATACCCATAATAAATCCCTTCATGGAAGTTCAATTTCTTGGAATTAAATTAGGATAGGAGCTATCTGTATAGACAGATACACCAAATAAGATGGGCAGGCTGGCTTACAGTGATGTATACTGTCTGTAAGGGAATCTATCAGTGGTACCCCATATAAAAAACACCTTTCTATAACTATGGCATGCCTTGAATGACACCGATTAATGCATTTTTTTCCTCTCCGGTAAGAAAAAGTGATTCCCTGGATATTGCACTTGCCTGAGCCAAAGCCCATGGGTTGTATTGTCATCTGTGTCACTGTAAATATTTCTGTTAGATCTCTTTCTGAGGATTCTTCCTCCAAGCTGACATGATCAAAAGCAACAAATACAACATGTCTTCAGTTTACTTCCTTTCTTACAGGTGTTCTGTCTCCTGAGACATATCTTACAAGTATGATGAGTATGAACTGGAAGACATAATTTCTAAATCCATAAAGAAATGCATGTATATTATAAATTAGTCCTATGCTAGATTGGACTACAGATCTTTCAGTTAAATGTAAGACAATCCCTTTTCCATTATACTTTATACAATACAGAATATTTTCTGAGATTTGATAGATCACCCAAAGGCAGAGATAGTCACATCAACTCTAAAAGGTCTTCATCATTCCTTGGAATTTTACTTTTTCCCAAGAAAAAAAGCCAAACCAATAATTTTTGCCTACTATATTCAACTACATTTAAACTACTGATTACCCAAAAGGTTTACACAGTTAAGACTCCACTAGATGTGAAGCATCTCCTGATGACACCAGGTACCACTGTCTAGAGTCATACTGGCTCTGTTAACCTTTTTCACCACAGGAAGACAAAATAACTCCCTCCAAGAGACAGTGCTACTCAGTTGGAAAGATTTTCCATGAGACACAGTTAGCAGAGATTTGGCAGAGGCCCTTGTTGGTACAGTCCCCTGTTCAGGAGCTCTCTTGGGCTTGTGCTGAGCCCTTTTGGGGCCCTGCATCACACCCCCCACTGCTGAGGGCTCCCTTCCCCTCTGCTCCACCTCCACTGGGTGACACTGTTTATCCTCTGTCTTGTCTTCCTCTCCGCCAGACCTCCACCAGGTGACTCTGTCCTCTGCCTTCTTACACCTAGGCTTGTATCCAGCATCTGAGAACATTCTGCTGACTGAGTTTCATCTGCACATCGACAGGGGATTTATGGCTGCTCCTGCATGGCTTACTGGCTGTACCAGCTCTGGATTCCCACTCAGCGTCTTCTTCTGTTTGACCGTGGATGGCAAGAGAAGCCAGTCAGCAAGCCCTTTCCCTTTTCAGCTGTTTCCCAGCAAAAGAAACATTAGCACGTCAGACTGCGAGACAACACACCACAGAGATTCTCCCACATATTGCTTCTTTCTTCCTTTTTTCACGTCAGGAGCTAAAGAGGTGGGTGAAGATTTGGAGGAGGGGAGAAATTATGCTGAGCACTGCTATTGTGACCTCTCTGTCTTTTACACTTGAGCGGGAAGGGGCCCTGCAGTGAGGCACTAAAACCAACAGCCTATTCACAAAGCCCCTAGGTAATTAGTCATTAAAAAATAGAATTTAAAAAAAAAAAAAAAAAAGAAAAATAATTGCAATCTGCCAAGAGAGGAGAGAGGGCTTTAAAAGGATATACCTTTATAGCCATAAATCGCTAAAGAAGAAGAATTACAGGATAATGTACAAAGGGTCAATGCAATAAAAGGAGTGAAAGAGACACCTGAGTTTCTTGAAGTCACCGGGGAGGCAGTTGTGCTCAGTGTGCTTGCTGCACATACATGTAGCTGTATAATTGCTTGGTTAGGAACTGAAATAGCAGCATGTGGGCATCATCCAAGGGAGCAAGTAGACACACAGAAAAAAAAATCACCAGTCCAGCCTTGGGCAAAGTTTCACTACATGCAGAGTAGATCAACAGCTTATTTCTGAAATTTACACTTTGTAAAGCATAAATAAGCAGGGAGGATCAGCGTGCACTCCAGCAATGTACATACCCTCTGACAGACACTGTGTTTGGCTCGCTCTAATGAGGCAGCCCCAGAAACAAGACTACAGACTTGCAGGAGCTGTTGGCTCTCACAGTTGTTTTTTTTTTTTTTTAACACACAGCTCGATTAATCTGAAGGTTAACTTAATTAAGTAAAGCTCACCTCCTTATCAGGCTCTCCTAGGCTTTAACAGCACACCAGGTACTGTGAGGCCATTCATTAGGCCTCACAATGTGCCTCTCAGCTAGGTAAATATGTGCTAATTGCGTTTCAGAAGGGTTGAGACAAAGACAGAACANAAAAAAAAAAAAAGAAAAATAATTGCAATCTGCCAAGAGAGGAGAGAGGGCTTTAAAAGGATATACCTTTATAGCCATAAATCGCTAAAGAAGAAGAATTACAGGATAATGTACAAAGGGTCAATGCAATAAAAGGAGTGAAAGAGACACCTGAGTTTCTTGAAGTCACCGGGGAGGCAGTTGTGCTCAGTGTGCTTGCTGCACATACATGTAGCTGTATAATTGCTTGGTTAGGAACTGAAATAGCAGCATGTGGGCATCATCCAAGGGAGCAAGTAGACACACAGAAAAAAAAATCACCAGTCCAGCCTTGGGCAAAGTTTCACTACATGCAGAGTAGATCAACAGCTTATTTCTGAAATTTACACTTTGTAAAGCATAAATAAGCAGGGAGGATCAGCGTGCACTCCAGCAATGTACATACCCTCTGACAGACACTGTGTTTGGCTCGCTCTAATGAGGCAGCCCCAGAAACAAGACTACAGACTTGCAGGAGCTGTTGGCTCTCACAGTTGTTTTTTTTTTTTTTTAACACACAGCTCGATTAATCTGAAGGTTAACTTAATTAAGTAAAGCTCACCTCCTTATCAGGCTCTCCTAGGCTTTAACAGCACACCAGGTACTGTGAGGCCATTCATTAGGCCTCACAATGTGCCTCTCAGCTAGGTAAATATGTGCTAATTGCGTTTCAGAAGGGTTGAGACAAAGACAGAACAGTGAAGCCCAAAGTTTTCAACGCCTGGCCTTGGAAGTTGTATAGGAGCCCAAACGAAAATTTGGGTCAGAGAATGAATTCCACAGCACCTGTGGGACCATGGGAGTCGGACTAAGGAGGAGAAGGTGACCAGAAATTAACCCTCGCACAAAACACCACTTTGTGCGCTGCACCAAGCTTTTGGTGCGCTCCCAAGGCTCTTGGGGCTGGGGTTGACTTCAGAAAAAGCACAGCCACCCTGCCCTGAGCTGGGAGGCTCCAGGGAGCCAAGAGATCTGGGATACTGTAATAATATATATTGTTTCTGATCCATTTTAAGGTCCTGCTTTCCTCTTAGAAAAAAAAAGGAGAGCTCACACCCATCAGCGCGTGTCACCTCTGGCAGGTTGGTCACAACGTAAAGCCGTGAAACCCTTTGTGCAAACACAACCCGGGTCACCTGCATGCGGTGAGGAAAGCAAGTGACAACAGGCCTGTGCCTCTCTTGCATGCCAGTATGTGGTGATAGTGCAACATGGAGCCCAGGGCAGGGATGCATGCATGTGAACACTGGAGGCTGGAGGGAACTGTCTCTTGTTCCCACGTAATGAAGAAGGGAGTCTGTACTGCTGTCCTACAGTCATATATACTGCAGAAAAGAAACCTGAAAGAACTGGACTAGGTCACCAAAAGAGAAAAACAAATCTGAAAGAAGGTTTTCAAGGCATCCTGCCTTGAATCCATGTCCCAGTTACAGTCTTCCCCACCGTCTCTATAGTCCTTACCCCCATTTTTCTTTTCTTATAAAAGACAAATGTAATATTTATTGTTGCAAGGAGTGCAATGCCATAATCAGGTCAAGAAAACAATTGACTGAATGTTGACGTATATTACTTAAAACTTAATTCTGAAAAGCTTCATTTGCTCATTGGGGACATTTGTCTTATTTACAATGTCTCTTCTGTTACAAGTGTTTTTGAGGACAAATACTTCTGGGAAACAGGAGCCTGACAGTCTTATGGATTTGGCATGCAAATTTTCCAGGCAGATTCAGCTTTTGTTCCCTTCCCCATCGATGCTAGTAAAAAGAATGTGCACATTCTTTTTACTAGCACCGATAGGGAAGGGAACAAAAGAAACAAGAGAAAGAGAAACATGGAGAGAGGAAGAAGGAGGAGGGGAAAGGTGGACCTAGAGCAGCATGAGGAGTTAATAGCAGAGATGAGAAGAGCTGTTTTTACATCACTAGTACACTGTTATCCTTACGCCAGTTCTGCACCTGCCTCGAAAATTCATTCCTTAGTATTGCTTAATTACTGCAGTTGCTGAAGTTGCAGAGACAAAAACATCTCCCAATAACCCTATTTTCATCTTCTCATCAGCATTTTCAAAAATGAACCACCTCCCACCCAAGCAGAACCAGTCATATTAATCTTTTTCCAGCTTACTTCAGAGCTTCCTCAGGAATTTTTATACCAATTTACATGAATCAAAGTGGTTGATTTCAAAGCTGTTTTTCCCCATATGCTGCTGCCTTGGAAGTAACATCAGGCGCTGGTTAGGATTTTCCCTTTTACATACTAGAATCCAATCCATTTCTTAAGGACATTTCTCTCACTGTCATGCTCATATTTACCTCATTTTAAACAAGAAAACATTTCTTTTGAAAAAATGACATTGTGTGGTAGTCCCAACCTCTCCAAATTCGTCCTAGATGCACTCTGACACAGGAGATCAGCAGCCAATAATTGTGGAAGTGAAAGTGCCTCTTCACTGCCTCACCTTGAGAGGTCTTGGGCACACTTGGATTTGCAACTCTAAGGAGGCTCTCCACACTTAGCCATTTTTGAGGGACTTCAGATGATCTCCATTTTAGGACCTCTGCCCTCAAATTAAATCACATATATTGAGCAGCCTAACACAAGTAGCAGAGCTCTGCATGGTGAGCTGACACTTTTACTAAACCGGAGCCTTTGGCATGTGAGGTCTCATTCAGCCAACAACATAGCAGAGGTCAATGATTCAAAAGTGTCCTCTCTAAAACAAGAAGGACCCATTTTATTGGCAAATCACCAGCAGCAAGAGATTAAGACTGCAAATAATGAAAGCATGACAAAAGCATGTGTTTTCTCCCCTTGATCCCTTTATTAGTTTCCTGGTATAAAAACTATAACCTGCCTCCTTCCATTATTATCCTTATTTACAGAAAAGCTAGAGTTCTCCCGGAATTTTGAGAGATTGACTTCGCAGCAAAGAGCCACAGGGGTTTATGCAGACCTCTCCTGGCTCACTGGAAAGGTCAGGAGGAGAGGTCTGCATAAACCCATGTGGCTCAGGGTGGTGTGCCAGCAAGCTGGAGCTGAGAAGTACATCCTGAGGTAGGGCTGTAAACAATCCTGTAAAGCAAAACAAAACAGGAGCAGAGCTGGAGTCACTTTGTTGAAAGAAGTGTAAGTGGAAATATTTGCCAAGCTGTGTGGGACTGCCAAACCCACAAATTATTTGAAACACCCTCCCACTTCAGGGCTTGGAAAATGTATTCTGTGTTAAGAACTACATGTGCTCCTGGAGGCCCATAGTTTAGCCTAAAAGTCAGTCTGATTAATTCATACACAGGCTAGGTGGGAGCAACAGAATTGAGATGGGGAAAAAAAAAGAAACTAATTACGGCGAAATACACTTGGGAGTGCTGTGGTGGTGGAGATACTGGGTGCCATTAACAGTCAGTGGGATTGACACTGGGGCAACTTTGGAAAAGTCAGCAGATAATAAGAAACAGCATTAACAACAAATTGAGGTGGGTAAAATTTACTGCTGTCTCCACTGAGACTGTAAATGGAAAACTTGGAAAGAGCTGGTGAAAATGCTAAAAGAAGCCAAACAAACAAATCCCACTAGAACCAGCAGAGTGGTTTTAAATCATGTCCTTTTATAATCTACCATTCGCATTACCGTAACATGTCATTGCATTATTCTGGTCTGCAAACAATTGTTGAGTTCCCAACTTCTGCTGCTGGAAAAAATGATGACCTGGGGGAAGGAATTTTTGTAGTAAATACCTCAGCATGAATAATAAGATGAGGTTATTTAAGCGACTGCTCCTTGAAAAATTAGCCTAACTTTGTAATAACTGTACTACATAGCTTAAAGAAATCTAATTTTATCTCTGCCTCCCACACAGTAAATCTCCCTATCACATTCTTTCCTTGCTTCATTGCTATTTCTTTGCTTAATAATCACCTACTTAAAAGATTGGGGATAATATTAATAATGGGCAAATTAGATACACAGAAAAACAATGTTTTCTGTACTTTCAAAGATACTCAGCATGACTGTCATTAAACCAAAACCAAGGCTTGAGGAGGGAGCACAGAATCCTAGGCAGGCAGCAGTGGAACAGGGCAAGGACTCTGGCTAACTTAGTGTTGAGCAGACAACATTAGTCAGCTTGCAATGCTGAAATATTTAACAACGGGAGCGGCTCTCCCCTTCAGCATTTTTCTCCCATAAACTAATTAAGCTATAATATTATGAGCACTTCCTTTGAGGCTAGGCTTTCCTCTTAGCATGACTCTTGGCAGGCTGGGCAAAGCTGGGTTATTGCTGTGATGAAAAAAAGTGGCACTACATTTTGCCTCAGTCTCCTTTATTATTTTTTTCAAAGTTCTATACAAAGCCACTCACATGCCCAATGGCTCAATCTCACTTCCAATTAAGTCAATGATAAAACTCACATTGACTTAAATGGGAGCAGGTTTGCATCCCAAAGGCTAACAGTCAAGGCTTTTAACAGTCAGACTACTAATGGGGAAAGTAGAAAGAGTTAGAAAATGTCATCATCTTCTCTTTTCTTAGGAGCAGTAATTCAAAGTGAATCGAGTAGGCATGTTCAATTCAAAATTATTTTCAGAGAGAAAAAAATACATGGTGAGTCTATTTATAATGCAGTGATTCAGCTCTTCTTATAATACGTGTGGATGGTTCCATGGCAGAGAAGAAGGCAGCACATAAGAATTATTGACTCTCCCTTTAAATAGTTTGCAAGGACTTGCTTAGCCCTTACTATGTTCAGCCCTTACTCTATCACCTAGCCTGTGCACTGCTAATAAAAGGTTTTGGCCAATTAACTTGGTTATATTGGAGTCCACTGCTGAAAAAAGAGCAAAAGACCTGGAGCGCCCCAGATGCTTCCTCAGCACTGGCCTCTGCTATGTTCAGAGACCATAAGAAAAAGAAAAATTTTGTTTTTCTTTTTATAACATTGGCAAAATTAAGCAAAAGGAAGATATTAGATTAACAGTGGCCACATTAAAGTTAATTTTCTTGCTTGAAAAATATATTTTTGGAGGAGGAAGTGTAATCCATAAGTAAAAAAGCCTTTGAAGACAGCCAGGCAGAGACATCCAGCATTCGAATTTCCATGAACCTTTCAAAGGGAGATAATTCCACTCAACCTCCTCAGCCTCAGTGTGATTCCCGCTCCTCACAGAGGGCACAGGCCCCCACACAGAAGTGCAGCCCTCTGGGAGGAGTGGTTTAGGTGGGGACACCAATTTCTCATCCTTTCTCCCTTCTCCCCTGTCCTGCAGAGGACGAGGGATGCAGGCTGCAGAGTGACTAAGCTGCAGTCCCTGGCACATAGGGGCTTCTGCCAGCAGGGAGTGAGAAGGGAGGACATTGCCACCACTGTCTGGGCCTTGAAATCTGCTCCCTTGCAGGTCAGTGTGCTGCAGTGAGTCAGTCCCCAATGGACACTCAGCTCAATTCCAGCATGCACGCAGCTGGACAGGGAACCCTGCAGCTCCCTGCCTGGCACTGCCCCAGTACACACAATGGGGGCATTCTGGGGAGGATGACACCAGGGAAAGTTTGGAACCTTCTAGATTTGGTGTTTCTTTAGGATGGCCATGACAGCCACAGTTGTAACTACGCAACGTGTGTGGGAACAGGGAAGCCTGGCCTGGCCTGCCCTGCCACAGTGTTGAAAGTATTTTCTCGCTATTCTGAGTATTGTTTGTTTGTCAGCTGGTGCATGCGTTCCACCTGTAGTAATGTCTTTCATCTCAGTGCCTTTTCTACTCCTTGCTTTTCCCCTGCTAGCAGAGTAGAAGGAAATTTGTTTGCCTTTTGCAACGTTTATTATCAAATTCAAACAGAAAACACTGAACTGTAGCACTGCCTGAGTAACCTGGTGTGATACGCCCACGCAGGGGGGAGAGGTAAAGAGAATAGCTTTGTGAATGACATTCAGGTTCAGCTTGCAGGTTTGCAACTCTTCTGAAAAACTGAAGTGACTCCTGCAGCAAAGACAGCGAGCAAAGTTTCACGACCCATTACTTTAAGGGGAAGCCAGGTGGCTCAGCAGAATTTGATGGAGCTGCTCTAGAAGAACACAAGGCAAACAGGCGTCTCTGACATTGGTGCCCAAACATTTGCACCTCTTCTCTCCTCAGCCCATGATCTGGAGAGTACACCTGCACACACCCACACATGCTCTGTTTTTGTCTCCTTTTCTGTGCCACTCTCCATTTCAAACCTTCTTTGATTGTCATGGCTTCAAAATTCAAAACAGTCCCAGCCTCCTGCTGCAAATAAAGCAGAGATTGTGGCTTTGCATTTCTGTGCCAAATGCTGAGGGCCAATGGCATAAAGTTGAAACAGTAGGTCAGTACAAATACACACCGCAAAATCTCATGGAAGAGGAGGCAGTGCAGTCCTGCAGGATGTGGATCTGGATCTCCTCCTCTTCCTCTCTCCCTCCCTCAGCCCCTGACTCTTTCTCCTTCCCTCCCAGCCCCCTGAGAGCAGAACGACTGACAATGGTGGCTTTTGCCCACTCACATGCTGCCCTAATGGGATACTCTAATCCACCCTGCTCCAGCTATACTACATAACCTACAGACCCCCTTGGTCCCTATAGCTCAGAGCTCTTCCCAGCGCAGTGATGGTGAGGAAAACGTACCAATGGCATTGCACAGAAAATCCAACTTCTCTCTTCTGCTACTGGCTCTACCAGCAGTTTCTTTCTCTTTGGAGGACAGAATCAAGGGAGAAAAGCATCAGAAGTGCAGTGGGGCCAGACAGGAGCCTGTACTTGAGGTGAGAGTGCCAAGTGTTTGGCACAGCCTTGTGTCAGTGACACACAGTGGCACTGTCAGCCAGGAGCAGGATGCACAAGGGTTCAGGACATGGCTTGTACTGCCACAGAAGCCACTCTGCCTTTAAAAAGGTAGACAACTTTGCAAAAGAGACTCTCACAGCTATCTGGCTTTGCAGGCCGGTGTGAAGAGGGAAGAAAAGCCCTCCTCATTTTCCTGCTGCCACAGGCACCAATCACTCACCCCATCACTCCCACTGGGATTCTGTGTCAACCCTCTGTCGGATTCACAGGATTGCTCTGGCAGACCTTGCCTTGCTCCCTTCCTTTGCCTGCAGGGAGGAGGCACGTCCCCACAAGTGGCCTGCCTTGCCCAGCCTGGCCCCATTCAAGGAGCACTGTGGGGACCCACATGATTGCTGTGCCTCTTTGGTGAGGCTTAATTTACAGGGACAATCTCTTTTCTGAGTACTGTAAGTTCACCCAAGGCTCTTAATGGATGTTTTCCCTGAATCATGACTACTGATAAACATTCTTCATTAAAGCACTAAATTAATCTCTGCTGAATATATGCGATGCAGCCTGAAGCCCACCTCAATCTCCATTAGCTGCATTGTTCTTGCAGCTGAGAGAAATGATTTATTTTAGTCAGTAAAGTGAACAAACACCACCTGTGAACCACTCAAGAAGCTGACCTGAGCTAGAAGGTGACATTTTTACTGTTCTTTTTTGACTATAACGAAGGCTAATGGTGCATGGGTTATTATGTTCCCAGCAAAGCTGCCTTTTTCAGTCGAAAATGAGGTTTTTGTCAATTAAATACTCAGTGAATCAAAGACATGTAGACCATACATATGATAATTCAATTTAAAAATACTGAAAGGAGCTTTAAAGAATGGCACTGTAAATGACAGAAAAGATTTTTTTTGCGGTTTGAGTGAATTGCCACTTTCGTTCTCATGCTCTATATAGTGATCATGGACTGATTCAGCCTGCAAATATAAACAGCTCCTTTGCTTTCCAGGGAAGTCACTGGCTAAAGTAACTTATACAGTGCCACTGTTTTATGGATAAACAGGCTAAGTCAGTTCCTTATCCTGTCAGTACGGAGCTCTGACAATCACTAAGTTCCATGTTTTGAAGACAGATGGAGAAACTCTTTCAGTGAACTGCAGGGAACTTTCAAAGCATAAGTAGAGCTCAAATGAAGACAAGGGTGGCTCTTTATTACATCTCTTTTTCACAGTAAATGCAACCCCTGGAAGGTTCAGAGCCCATAAGAGTGCAGGCTTTTTCCATATATGTTGCAAAGCAGGTTTCTGCCAGCTCAAGTCAAACAGTATGTGCCAAGGAGACAATGCCTTCCCACTCTGTCCTTCAAGATGTACTATGCTGGATTTACAGCACATGGATAACAGTTAAAAAAAAACAGTCAAGGATTATGTACTAGAGCTTGCATTCTGCTATGTCCTCTGTCCTGGGACTGTCTGAGGGTGTCTGAGCCTTAACAGAGCTTAATGACTTCAGTGCTCATTAAATCAGAAAGAGCTGAGAGTATTCAGAGAAGGGGGAGGAGGAGAACAGGAAGCAGAGAACAGATGAAATCACAAAAGGTTCAGGCATGGATAGGATAGGATAGGATAGGATAGGATAGGATAGGATAGGATAGGATAGGATAGGATAGGATAGGATAGGATAGGATAGGATAGGATAGGATAGGATAGGATAGGATAGGATAGGATAGGATAGGATAGGATAGGTTAAACCTTTAGGTTTTAGGCTCCACACTCGATTTCCTTCTCTCTCACTGCCTGAGAACACAAGATGAAATCAGAGCCATATGGGGAGAACTGGGATGATCCTGTTGACTTGTGCTGATCTGTGCAAGAAGTCAGATTGGACAGGAATCACATGCAGTGATTCAGAAACCAAAGGATGGATAAACTTCATGTGAAGGGAGGAGAG